>CABHPH010157490.1:0-24334 GCA_902168325.1 Peromyscus nudipes | reverse complement strand
TCTCTCTCTCTCTCTCTCTCCTTCTCTCTCTCTCTCTCTCTCTCTCTCTCATTTTTCATCAGGAAGAGGGTCTTGGTAGTATCTCAGACATATGCTTGTAGATGCGAACCTTCCACAGGGTTCATTTGCTGGAGCTGATGTGCTCTGCACAGGCAATCTGGTCGCAATTTCAGCTGAGCTTGGCTACTGCAGCCGTTGATCTCTATGCCATGTTCCCTGGTTGCTGCTCTGCAGACCGTCTCTATCTGGTAGAGTTATTCATTTTAAAACACACACACACAAACATGCATCTGTGCACACTCCCACCCACGCACAGAGATTCCCAGCATCTGTCCAGCCTAGAATTCTAGGAACTGTGTATCTCCATTTTTATTGCTCCAAGCATTTGTCATTAACTGTCGCTTTGTTTTGAAGGCCATGATTTACACAGCTTTCAGTGTTCCTTCCAGTTCATATTTTGTTCGGTATTTCAGAAAGTTCCCAGTTCCAGCCTTTATGTTCTGTTTAGCATCTGGCTTTCAAGCCCCTATAATCCTTCTTTTTAGAAAGCAAGAGAAGACAAGCAACACCCAGGAACACAGCCTGTTACTAATCAATACAATTCTAGGTAAGACTCAAGTCTTCACCATGGAACTTGACAAAATGCAAGGAGCTGTCCATCTCTGGGGACTGCTGGGAGCGGAAGCTAGGAGCGAGCATCTTTCGCTCGGGTTGCTGGGTCTCTGAATAGCTTGACTGCGTGGATGTAGACTGTTCTTCGTTGACTGACAGTGAACCTGGCCCAGCAGGGCTTTCTACAGAAACTCTCTGTTACCTTTCTGTTTTGAATACCACATCTGAATGGCTCCTTGTTTGAGCCTCACTTTTTCCCCCACCTCCATTACCCCAGCTTCACAGAGGGAATCAGCACTTAATAAAACAACGATTGGCTGATGGTCCAAGTCACGGGAGCCATACAGCTCTTCTTGACTTTGTTTTTCTAAAAAGTACCCGTGACTGTGGCCAAGAAAATCAGCAAATACCCATGCGCTCCCTCAGGAGAAATTAAAACGAGTTAGGCAGCAGGGTGGAGAGCAGGCAGGGAGCCCGAAAGAAATTCAATAAGCCTATGCCTCTCTTCTCTTTGCTTTTGGCTAGATTTTTCCAGAATGCAGAGGAAAGTTTTATGGTATCCGTAGTGGGCCGATTGTCCCCTTGGTTAAGCTGGGAAGCTGAGGGACAAGCTGGGAAGGGGTGCACCTTGAGATTTTTAGTGTGCTTCTGAATTACAGAGCCAGATCCTGTCATGAATGAAGATTTCCATATCTGGGCTCCAGTTGCATGGCTTCTGTCTTCCACTGCAGGCTCCTGCCCTCTACCAGTAAAGCTATTCACTGGAGGTTTGAAGCAGTTCCGTGCACGTGCATGAGCACATGTGCACGGACACGTGCACATGCGCAATGACTCCTCCATTGAGAGGTACTTATTCCCATAATGCTTCCCTTTTTTATTCCACTTACTAGGAAGCAGAATAAAATAATGAAGAAAGACACAAGACTAGGTATAACTAGATATGGATTCATATCCCAGCTCTGTGTATCCTCTGTAAAGAGTGAATTCCATTTTTGTTTATTTGTTTTCAAAATCATACCTCCTGGTATTGCCAACTGTTACAGGCACAGGTTCGAGTCCAGTGGGCACCTGCTAGAGTTTCTGGCTTCTTCTACCCTGGAAGGATTGAGACCAGCGGTATACGGATGGTGGTAAAGATAGAGAGAAGTTTCTAAGGGAACACTTCCAGGGAAGGAAATGGGCCAGAATAATGGGAAAGGTTAGCAGAGTGGCCAACCTTTTGTTTTTAACTCATGTACATTCAAATGTAATGCTAATAACAATAAGAACATATAATACATGCCATGTGGTACATGCCATGTGCGGGGGTGTTTGTACGTACTAATGGCTTAAATAGTCATCAAATTCTGTGTGCTAGGCATTGGTTTTGTTCCAGTGTATAGACAAGGCAATAAGCCTGGTGAGTTTAGTAATACCTTTATTCCTGCATAACAAATAAGTGACAGTCAGAGGTTAAAACTGAAAGGCTCCAAAGAGTCCTGTTCAATCCTCTAGGCTTTGCTGCCCATGCATAACTGATCCATTACCTACAGTCCTTTGTTTCATTAAATGCTTTTGATGTTGCATGCAACCAACAGCATATTTTAATTTCCTTATAAATAAATTCCATTCATTTCTCTTCTGGTTTTTTTCTCTCCTCCAAATAGCCATTGGCTCTCTATACTTTTCTCCAAACATCAAAATGGTCCGTGAACATAATTCATAATTTTAAAGAGTGACTTTGGATTCGGGTGTCTTGTAACAAACTATCAGTATGTTTGGATGACTTAAGTAAAGTGCTTCATTTGGCTGCCATATTCATTCCATCCCCAGAGACGGCAAAGGAGGCATGAATGTGCCCCTCCCTCGGGCTCTCTGATAACAGCCAACAAGGAAACCCGTCCGTCAGCTCCATAAACATCAGCAAGAGTAATGAGAGTATTTCCAAGTGGCGAGTGAATCTCTGATGTCACTTCTACCATTAAGTGGCTGTGGGCAAATGACTTGGATCTCTTTGTGCTTGGCTTTCTCCTTTGCAATCCATGATACCTCCATCAAAGGACTGTTGTAAGAATTAGAACTCACACACATAAATAGTTAAAAGTGAGTCTGGTCTCTTTTGTCTATTGTTACATTCCCAGGCATCATCTAAGGTTTGCATTACGACTACTGCATTTAGTTAAAGGAAATAAGGCTTATAAAGGCAAACAATTTGATCAAGGTCTTACACAGAGAGAGACCTCTGCTTTTCCTCCTTAACACACTTGGGTCCTGTTGTACACTGTGGAAAGAATGAGGACAGTGATTTTGATTGTATCTAACGTCCTGAAGTGTTGATGAGCCCGGCTAGCTGGCACTTGATGGGACGCCTGGTTCCCCAAATGGGGACTAAAACACCCATAGAAACACATTTGAAAACTGTTGGTGAGAGAATCCATGAAGTGAAAAAGTAAAAGACTGCAAGCAAACCATGAATCATGATCCACGCATGTCATTATAATATCTGCTGGCTGCCTTTGTAACCCCCATCTGACCAAGCTCTTGGAGCCGCTTTCCTTACCCACTTAGAGTTGATTCCAGTTATCCTTCAGGAACTACACTCTCTCTGCCTTCCCAGACCCCTCACCTTCATTAAGATGTTGCCTTGTCTCCGGTTCCCATGTGTCGTATTAACTCAGCGGCAGCCACCGTCTTCTGGCCTTGCCTTCCTGTTCAATTTTCAAAATGCCATTTTCCTTGGAACCCTGAGGATCCTCTGCATTATTGTAACTTCTTTTCATTCTTAATCTCTCTCTTCAAAACAGAAGTCAGAGCAAATAAAATAAGCACAAGTTATATCTCCTAATGAAAAGCCCTGAGATCGAGCAAGGTCAAGGTTTCACTGAGAGAGAAAGCAAGAATCCTCTTCAAAAGGAAATTGGAAAGCGGAGCTGTGAGCTGTGAAGCATCTTTTTTTTCTCTCAAAAATCAAAGAAGGACAAGTAATGAGCCAAGGGCTGTTCTGTCCCTATGGATTCAAGAAACCTTCATAATAGGTCACATAGAATATTATTAAGGATAACAAGGTGTCTCTAGCATAAGCAAGAGATCATTTTCAAAGGATGTCAGAGCTCGTGGTCCCAAAGATCATAATCGCTAAAACTAATGGTGGGCTCCAGTTTGGGATTTGGAGGTGAATAAACACAGCTTAGAGGCTAGAGAGGCTTCCTGTTTTGAATTTAAGGAAAGCCAGGACGTTCACAAATGTTTTTAGATGTGATGTTTATGGAGGGCTAAGAATATTAACCCAGAATGTTGGATTATCCAGCTAAATGTTGGTTTGTACGATGTCAGTAATTTGGGCTATTGGACAGAATACTAATCTACTGTAGTCTCCCTCTTCATTTCTTGCCTAAAAAGGGCAATAGTGAGAAAATGACTTTAACCAGAATGTTCAACAAGCATTTATTAAAAACCTGTGGAACGAGAACACTGTGCCAAAGGCATTTATAGTGTACCCAAAGGAAGCAGAGGATGGAACACACACACGCCAGACAATTTAGTACACGACAGAAGACTCAAACTGCAGACAGGAGAATCAGAAGCTAATTTCAAGCAATGCTTCCTCACATCTCTTGGGACTCAGAAAAGCGTCATCTCTCCAGGAAGATTGTCCCTAGACAAACCCTATCTCTGTTCTTTTCCCCACCATCTCTTAGCTTAACATGTATTTTAATTTATCATTGATCATAAACCCAACGCCACCTTTTCTCCACCTCCAAACAAGCCTTCTTAAAATCAGGGAGCCTTGGCCGGGCGGTGGTGGCGCACACCTTTAATCCCAGCACTTGGGAGGCAGAGCCAGGCGGATCTTTGTGAGTTCAAGGCCAGCCTGGTCTACAAAGTGAGATCCAGGAAAGGCACTAAAGCTACACAGAGAAACCCTGTCTTAAAAAACCAAAAAAAAGAAAAATAAATAAAAATCAGGGAGCCTTACAATTCATTCAGTGCTAATTCCTTAACAGCCAGTGCTTAGCACTTAGTAGGTGTTCAAGAAAGTTTGCTTAGTAAAGTGCTGAGGTAAATAGCATGTCAGAGTATGTATTAGCATAAAAAATCCAAGCTAGGTAAAGATGGTCAATGTTAACTAGGAAAATCTTGGAAGAAGTGAGGTGTTCTGTTTTCAAGCCAAAACCAATCAATTTGATCAAATACAGCAATGATAATAGTTTTGAATTCTAGGCTGAATCTTGCTTCTATTTAGCTTTATGACTAGAGCAAGACACTTTAACTTTGGTTTACATGGATGTCTGAAAATACAGATGCTGGGGACCAAAGATGTGTCTCTAAATGAGTTTAAATAATTAAAATTAAACAAACAAACAAGAAAACACAGGAGAATTGTAGACGAGCTTTTCTGTCCCATCAGCCAGTCCCAAATAACCACACAGAGACTTATCATTAATTATAAATGCTCAGCTAATAGCTTAGGCTTATTACTAACTAGTTGTTACAATTTAAATTAACCCATATTTCTTATCTACCCTCTGCCATGTGGCAGTATGGCATATTCTTTCAGCATGGCATATTCATCTCCCGCTTCTCTGCATCTCCTTGGGACTCCTGAGACTCTGCCCTTCTTCTTTCCAGCGTCCTCTTCGTCTGGCTCACCAGCCCAATCTCTTCCTGCCCAGCTATAGACCAGTCAGTTCTTTATTAATAAATGAGAGTAATGCATATTCACAGTGTACAAAAGATTATTCCACAGCAGAGGATGACTGCATTGGTTACTTTGTATCACCATGACAATGCCTGACAGAAACAACTTAAGGGGAGGGGGTTCTCTTCCGACTCAGGATTTCAGGGACCTCAATCAAACATCACTGCAAGGCAGGAAAGAGCAGCCCACTTCACGGTAGCAAGAGTCAGTGCTGGAGGCTTTCCACATCACAAGAGACCAGAAACCAGAGAACAAGGAAGGTATATAAGGTTCAAGGGCCACCCCTAATGACCTATTTCCACCAGCTAGGCTCCACCTCCTAAAGGTTCCACTGTCTCCCAAAATAGAGCCAGAGCTGAGGAACAAGCATTCAAAACATAAGACTACAGGAAGTTTTGTCAAGTCAAACCACAAAATGTATTGCACTCTTTGCTTGGTCCCTCCTGGCCAAACCTAAAGAGCAGAGTATGTGAAGGGTGCTTCGCACAGTCATCTTTGTAGATGGGATACGGTAGGGTAGCCTTCAAAAGATAGGTCCCTCTTTTGCCCTTGCTAGGCCACCCTCCTGTTCTCTCTGGGCTCTCAAATGCTATTAGAAAAGCTCTCTGGGGCACCCAGCCAAGCCTGCCTGCTCCGACTGTAACCTATACTCAGAAATTATGTCTCTCTATCCTTTGCTCTTCAAGCAAAGAGTCTGTCCCCTCAGGCTCCTGCCAGCTAGGACTGGATCCTGATGAGCTAATTCCCTTCAGGGTAGGAATGACAGATTGTTGGCGGGGAGGACCTTTTGTTTTCCTCACTACCCGAGTGAGGCCCCTGGTAGGGAAACTTGGGAGGGAAGAGAACTTCCAAATAGCCAGTGCCTAGAATCTGCCTGAACTTTTAATATATTAAATTATGTCATCTCCAAGCAGGTAGATGATATTACTCCCTAAGGAGCTGAAGTTTGTGAGAGGTAAAGCATGGACAGGCTCAAAAACTTTCTGTATTATTGTGTTGCCACAATGAACAGATAAAGCCAGAAATAGAATTCTAGAGACTGATGCAGACGCTTGGAGCATGCGGAGAGAGGACCTCTCTAAGCCCTGAGTGAGGTTGTGAGTTTAAAAGGGTCCCCACCTCTTACAGTTTCCATTTCCTCATTTGCAAAAGGAGAGTGTGTAAGAGCAGCTGTACCCCTGACTTTCTGCTATAAATCGCTCCCAAACCTACTTGCATAGAACAGTGGCCACCCCTCCAGACCAGGAAGTTGGGAACAACTCTGATTGGGAAACTGTCACTTGGAGTCTTTCATAAGGTTTCAATCAGATGTCAGCTGGCATCTGCACTCCTCTGAAAGGCTCTTTGGATCAACAGGACCACTTTTAAGGTGGTCCACTCCCACACAACCTGACTTCTCTCCAGTGGCCTCCCCACAGGGAAAGTGTGCACTTTAACAAAATGGCACCAGCTTCAGCCAGCAAGTGACTCAGGAGACTGAGATAGCAGCTACCTTTAGGCTAAACAGTCAGTCACTTCTGGGAAGTGCCGTTGTTCACGCAGGGCAGCCCCTAATTCTTTGCTGGGAGGGACCACATAAGGACCTCTTGGAGACTCCTATAAGAGTATTTACAATTGTGGGGAGGAGTATATGAAATAACCTTTGTTAAGTGAAGGAATAAACACCAACTAAATGGTTATTACCAACATGTTAGCCACCTACCTGTTCTCAGGTTGGTGCCCTGAGTTCTCCTTTATTGGCTTTTAACAAGCAGCTACCTTGTGAAATACTCAACCTCAAATTGGAAGCCAGCAATAAGAAACCCAAAACCCATGAAGTTCAGACAGGGTAACAAACACCAATTCAGGTGGTTCTCGGAGCTAGGCTCCCGGGTACTGCACTGCTTAGAGCTGGCAGATTGCATAGTTTACCAGCCTTAGAAGCTCCCAGAAACCCTGGGAACTCCTAAAGAGCCACAGTAACAAGAAATGTCCCTATATTCTTATCAGCAAGTGTCACCAGCACATGTCACCCTTCAATGGCGCCCAGTTTACATTCTGCAAATGGTTCTGAGTTTATACCATGCAAAATGCTACTGCAAAAAAAGAGTAATTACAAGGTATATGTTTGTTTTTTTTTTTAAGTTTTGTTTTGTTTAAAGCTTTATGGTCAAATAAACATGAAGAGATTGCCTAGTAAACCCTTTTCTGAAGACTTCCAGTGCCCACTGCGAGTTGTGTTAAAAGCTCTAGGAAGTCCTACAATTAGAAGAAAATAACCGTGTTTAGTGGACTTGGACCAGCATTCTGCTGCTTCTTTGAGCCTGGCACACTCCTTTCTCCATGTCAGGACAAGTGTGAACCTTCCTCCATGGAAGGTGATGGGGAAGAACCAGGGGCTAAATCCAACCTCCTACCTAGATCTGACTTAATCACAGGGAAATCCTTTAAGTCTGGGATCCTCTGCCTCCTACCCTGCCAAGTACACAATGTGCACTTGTTGGCCCATTAAGTGTTGAATAACGAAGCTATCTAGCCTAGTGCTTGGGTCACATAAGCCCGGCAGGGGTGGTGCACACCTTTAATCTCAGCATTCAGGGAACAGAGGCAAGCAGATCTCTGAGTCTGGGCCAGCCTGGTCTAAAGAACAAGTTCCAGGGCAGCCAGGGGCTACACAGAGAAACTCTGTCTCTGAGCGGGGGGGGAAAAAATCTGGACCTGCAGCTTGACCCTTTGGGTTCCAGTCCCAATCTTAGCTCTCTCAGAAGGAGCTATTTGACCTTCTTCAAGTTTCTTCGCCTCCCAGCTCTCTTGTCTGTGAAACAAGGAGGGTAATTGTGTATCTCGTCGCTTTCACAAGGGGAGAAAACAAAACTCGTTATGTCCGGTATGGAATACAGACTCCGCACACCGCAAGAACTCTCAAGTTGAGAGTATATTTCAGACCACTGGGGCCAGAGGTTACTGAGCTGCTAAGTGACAAAGTCAGTGAATCACAGGCCGACTCGGGTCAAATGCATGCTCTCCTCTGTCGAGAGAAATGAGATGCAAGCATTTTCAGTGCAGCTTGAGAGAGTCCATTGTGGCAGCAGTTGGAGGCCGGTGGGTGGGGTCGTAGGAAGATATTTAAAGACAAGGAGGCAGGTGGCTGAGCAGATGGGGGCGGCAGGGTTTATACACTCAGGACAGCCGGGACAACGAGTGGCAGCGGCTGCAAGACGCCAGCTTTGTCCCCACAAAGCAGCAGGTGAAGCCACAGAGCGTCCACACTCCAGATACCCAGAGAGAGCCTGGCCAGAAGCAAGCACTTGGCAGGGATGGGAGGCCACATTTGCCTTTTTCAATCAATCAGCCAACAATTGAGGACAGTCCTTGGAGCAAATCTGTGTCATTACCCCCTGCCCGTAAGCAATGAGCACACAGATAATAGTCTCACTTCTGAGATTCCTCCGCCCTCCAGAAGCCAGAGGCAGCGCCAGGCTCCGTCACACAGAAATCCATTTGAAGGTGGGACTCCTCTTTCTGCTTTGCCATCATGGCAGACCCACTTGGGTTTTGTATACCAGCCAAGTACTTTCCGTATTTTCCACATCACTCAAAAGTCTGAATCTGCTGCCTTAGAGCAGGTTTAAGGAACAATCTGAGATTTCTTTCTGAATAAACACTTAGTTGTACTTTGTTTTTGCTTCTCTTGGTTACTGGAGAGAAACAGTGACAGAAAGCGAACATTGGTAACACTTTGTACAGAGCAGCACGGAATATCTATGGCGGTGACTGCGCAAATAAAAGTTACATTGTCGGGCACACAAGAGTCTCATTGAGGAAATCTGTACCCGGACTAGTAACAGGTTGATACTTTAGGCTCAGCTTAATCAAGGAAAATCCTTAGAAACTTGGCCCAAGGTGACCTGAATTCGCCCTAAGAGCCAGTGCCAACCACTGATCCCGGGTTGGGAGAGACTGAGAACAGACAAAGAATGCCGAGGGGTAGACAAGAACACAGGGGAAGGAAAACCTGGAGAGAGGAGAGCTTTGTTTATGGGAAAATCTCAGTGTAACTGTCTCCGAGAAAGTGTTACACTGTTTCAATCTCCGTTTTCATCCTTGGTCCCTGAAAGCCTTTTTTTTTTTTTTTTTTTAAGGAAAGATTTTTTTTAAAGGAAATGTAAAATGTAGTTTACAACTCTGCAGTATTTTTCTTGTAAAGGATGTTATCCTAAGGAAAATCAAATCCTCCCAGTAGAAATTTAAATGGCTGAATACACAAAGTAAGTCCCCATCAGTCCTTCCTGTGAGCCTTGGCAGGTGGCAGTGTGGGCAAAACCTATCTGTCCTTCCTTGCTTCCAGTTGCCAGCTTTAGTAAACATAAATACGGGGGGGGGGGGGGGGGGAAGCAAGAAAAAAGAGATGCCCAATTAAAGTGAGTTTACAGAATTTTTTGTTGTTGTTTTTTTGTTTTTGTTTGTTTGTTTGTTTTTCGAGACAGGGTTTCTCTGTATAGCTTTGTGCCTTTTCTGGAACTTGCTTTGGAGACCAAGCTGGCCTTGAACTCACAGAGATCCGCCTGGCTCTGCCTCCTGAGTGCTGGGATTAAAGGCGTGCGCCACCACCGCCCGGCCTCAGAATATTCTTAATAAAGCTATCTTCAAAGCATTGCATGGGGCCTGCTCAAAATTACTAGTTTATCTGAATAAACAGAGATATCACACTCTATCTTGTTTTTCATATGACACTATTACCTGTTTCTTCTCTCTTCCTTCTCACCTGGGGTATTACTTAGAGACCTGACTCATCTCGGCTTTCAAATTACTTTATGCATCATACGGCTTCTGCTCCTGAACCTGAGGCAGACATTAGAAGAATTCATCCTGGTTCAAGATTACAAAGCAAGGCACCAACTGATGTCTTAGCATTAGCGCTGCGACTAGCAAGCCCCCAGTAATTAGTAAATGGGGAAGGGTATGGATAAGAGGTAGTTGGGAGGGCATTTAGGATGTGGGTTGATGGTGGAGTCCTTGTCCAGCATGTGTGAGGTTCTGGGTTCAGTTCCCAGCACTGGAGAGAGAGGGATGGAGGAGCCTGAGAAATCTGAAGGTGTCTTTCAGTGGTAGGGTACTTGTCTACTATGAACAAGGGCCTAGGCTCCCAACACTATCATCTATTAATTGGTTAATTAATTGGAGTGATTAGGACAGAGCATGCTGGAATAGGCTCTGCCTTGGGAAGGGAGTTCGTGGATATAGAATGATGATTTAAGAGCCAGAAACATCTGTTGAAGCCATGCTATTTCAAGAGTGGGCCTTTTGTCCAATCTTACCAGTTCTCTTCTAGAAGTTTGCACACAGGGTATGCATTGGTTTGGGACTCCCTGGCCACCTTAGTACTGCTATAGATTGGGTCTTGAATGTCTTCTTGCAGAGGCCCATGTGTTTAGAAGTATGGTCCAGGGTGGTGCCATTGACGTTAACAAAGATACGGTACACATGAAATCTGTCAGACACACGTAGACCCAGGGAAGTGGGAAAGCAGGGTCCCCAAAGCAAATGTACTGCCCTTCAGTTCTGTGACTGCTGGATCCCCATCAGACCTCAGACTCCTACGAGCAGTCATGGTGTCCTCACACTGTGCTTTGTCTGAATCACACTGATTCATGTCTGTGTGAATGGAGCACCTATGTGTGTTATCTGGAAGAGTGGGATAGCTCAGGGCAGCAGGGATGATGCTCACCTGTTCTCTAAAACTGTCCAAATATTATCTACTACCTATGGGACATGCCTTTTTTTTTTTTTGTGATAGGATCTCACTGTAGGCAGGCCTCTCCCACATGATCATCTCGCCTCAGTCTCCTGGCTACAGTAATTAGGTTCTGTGTCCACAGTGCCTAACTCCTCTGCTATTTTATCACTTCACAGTGCATCTTAAAAGTAAGTGGTGAGGCCAGCTGTCGTTATCAATCTTTTCTTATACAGAAAATTTTACTCAGTAAAGTAGAGGCTTCCAACAAATAAGTGATTGCTACAATGTTGTGTTAGACTTCTGCTACAGAGAATATAATGGTATACAGATATAGAAATATGATTATAAAATATATTAAATGCAAAAATAAAATGCTCTTAAGGAAATTGTTTAGATTATTGGTCCCATGGATTCAGAAACATTTTTCCCCACAGTCTGTATGCTGAGTTTTGTTCCACCACCCACACCACCCCACCACCTCCACCACCCCACCACCTCCACCCCGAGACAGGGTTTCTTTGTGCAACAGAGCCCTGGCTGTCCTGGAACTTGCTTTGTAGACCAGGCTGTCCTCTAACTCACAGAGATCCGCCTGCCTCTGCCTCCTAAGTGCTGGGATGCACTACTACTATCCTGCATACTGACTTTTTATAAAGAAAAATCTATGTGGATCTATGTGGATTGAGGATGAAAAAGATTGGATAAAAATTTACCTGATGAATAGTAACCTGGATGCTGTAGTTTGCTTTCATTCGTCTTATAGAGAGTGTTTGTTTTGGATTTATTATTCTTGTTCAACATTCTCTTGACAACTTCCGAGTTTTCTTTTTTCTTTTTCTTTTTTCCTTTTTTTTTTTTTTTTTTTCTTTTTATTTACCAGTCCTCAATGGGATTTTTTTTAACTTGATTAAATAATATTTCTCTATTAAATGGGGAAAGATTTTATTTCCATGAATTTTTTCCTGTCCAGCATTTTGGAATGTACCTCAAGTTATTCAAATAGGTTTTATTTCCTATAACAAAAATTTAATGCTTTCTTCAGACATATCCTAAACTTTTATGGATTTTTTTTTTTTGACAGGGTTTCTCTATGCAGCCCTGGCTGTCTTGGAATTTTCTGTCGACTAGGCTGGCCTCGAACTCACAGAGATGTGCCTAGCTCTACCTCCCAAGTGCTGGGATTAAAGGTGTATGCCACCACTGCTGGGCTAGGTTTTGTTTTGTTTTAAACTTTCTTATTAAATATGCTCATGATGCTATTGTAAAGCATTTTTATAATTTCTACGGATAACCATTACTCATATCAAGAGAATTTGTTGATTTAAAAATGTTTATCTCATCCTCACTCTGACAAGCCTCTCACTGGCTCTAGTATTCTTAATTGAATCAGTTGAGCTTTCTATCATATTCAAGTAATAGTAATTTCCCTTTTCTTTGATTGATTGGTTGGTTGGTTGGTTGGTTGGTTGGTTGGTTGGTTGGTTGATGGGAGACTTGTCACAGTGCTTGTGTGGTGTGGTCAGAGGGAGGACAACCCACTGGCGTTGGTTCCTGCCTTCCACCCTATGGGTTCCAGGGCTCAGACTCATACAGTCAGGCTTGGCAGCAAGCGTCTTTACCCGCTGACCCACTAATTCTCCTGCCTTTTCTTCTTCCATCTTTGAAATACTAATTTACTTTTCTTGTCTTATTACATAGTTAGTACCTCCCCATAAGGCAAAATCATAATGGTGATATTTGTTTATCCATTGTTGAAGTCAAGAGTGTTTGCTCTTTAAAGTTTGTAGCCAATACAAACACAATCTGTACAAAAGAAGAAAGGAAACTTTATCTTTATCGTGTTGGGATGTAACAATACTCATGAATAGTGCCCATGGGCTAGAAATAGGGATTTTAAGAATTTTTCACTTCTTGCATTCTTAAGGAAGTCCTGGGCTAAGGGAGCCAGGAAGAGTCCAATGTATCCATAATAGCAGATTAAGAGTTCAAAGATTAAGAACAGCTGGGGAAGCGAGCGAGCAGGGATCAGCAAGCAGGATTTTCTTGGGCAAAAGCCAGCACCCCCAGCTGGGAGGTAACCACGATGTCAAAACAGTTTTCTGCAGAAGCCAAAAAGGGAACGAGAAGCACTGATAGGAAAGAGCCTTGAGGATTCATAGAAAGTCATGAGGAGCAGCTTCCAGACAGCTCTCCAGGCTTCCAAACTAGCTGTCACCCTCCTAGAGGGAAGGTGGAGTTTGTTACCTAGGACAATGCTTTGTTAGCAGGGAGAGAGAGCAGAGACAGGAGCCGCAGGCTCTCATGTGCCAAAGGAAAGCAGCGAAGTCTAATATCAAAACAGATGACTTTTAAATGTCCTTTTAAAATAGTTACTATATTGAACTGTAACCTGTATGCAGAAAGGTGTTCAAATCACACAGCTCAATAAACCATCACTCATATGCTTCTTCCGGCCCCCATTAAAAGAATGATCACAAGAACCCCAAAGGATAGTTTTTAGCTGCAGTTTCTTTTTCCAACATAATGTTGGGCAAATCTGTGGGCTTCCTCCTTGTCATCTTGTGACGTGGTAGTTGGCTTTTCTTACCCTGCAGGGTATTCAGTCCTGTGATAATGCCACAGTTTATGTATACATTACTATCCAGGCATTGCTGGTGGGCTTTCAAGGTGTGTCCGGCTCTAAGCAGTTTAATACGCCTTGGGAGGAACACGCCGAGCATGTCTGTGCTTTCAAGAATGGCTGTTGTTCGAATCTTAAATGGTCTTTTAATAAAAAGCCCAGAGCCAGACATTGGGGTGAAAGTTGAAAGATCAGAGAAGCGGAGCAAGCCACAGCCACCACCTATTACCTGAGTAACTCCACGAATCCTCAGACTGAAAGCCTGAGTCCTCACCCCAAAGGGTCTCAGCTGAACTGCTCTAGTTTCTTTTTCCTCAGGCCTTGTGTACCTTTCTCCGCCCTGCCATCACTTCCTGGGATTAAAGGCGTGTGTGCTTCCCAGTACTGGGATTAAAGGTGTGTACCACTGCTGCCTGGCTCCGTTTCCAGTGTGGCCTTGAACTCACAGAGATCCAGAGGATCTCCGCCTCCCGAGTGACAGGATTAAGGGTGTGTGCCGCCACTGCCTGGCCTCTATGTCTAATCTAGCGGCTGGCTCTGTCCTCTGATCTTCAGGCAAGTTCATTAGGGTACTCAATATATCGTCACAAATGGCATTGGTGGAACACAGGTATTTTTGTGTTCAACTTCCACAGCTATCATTGGGTTTCCTGGTGGTCATACATGAACCTGTTTACGGGGTCTACAGCTGTTCTGTCTCCTCCCTAACCTTGGTTTGTCCTTTGCATTTAGCTGTTCTGGCAGATGTGCAGCGTTATCACATGGGAGGTCTTTTTTTTTTTTCTTATTGTGGGAAAGAGCTCATGCCACAGTGCTTGGTAGAGATCAGAAGACAGTTTTGCAGAACTGTCCTCTCCTTCCACCTTTACATAGGTTCTGGGGATCAAACTCAGGTCACCAGGCTTCCACAGCAAGTGAGCCATTTTGCCAGCCCTTACATTGCAACTTTAAATTTCGTTTCCCCACGACTAAAGCAGTAAACACTATACAATGCCTAATAACACAAATGTACCAAAAATAAAGCCCACAGTGTTGACTTCCTAGGACTAGTCCAGCACAGTATTTCAGAATAGGCGGCTTATAAAAACAGATGCTTGTTCATATCTCACAGTTCTGGACACTAGAAGCCTGAAATCAAGTTGCTTGTAGCGCCATGCTTCTAAAACCTCAGGAAGCCCTTCCATGCTCCACCTGGTTTAGACAGAACTGGCAACCCTGGACCTTCTCTGCTTATTAACACATCAGTCCCCTCCTCCTTATCTCATGGCATTGTCCCGTTGCTCCTCACATGGCTATGTTTTCTCACAGATAGAAGCCATCATGGAATAAAGACCTTCCCCGTCCCAGAACGAGCTCATAACTACCTATACCCCCACAGTCCTTATCCAAATACGGCACATTCTGAGGTCCTGGGGTGTGATGGACACTTTTAACTATCAATTTGGTACAACCTAGAATCACCTAGAAAGAGACCTTCACTCATGAAGGATTGTTTACATCAGATTGGCATGTGGGTGTGTCCGTAGAGGAAAGTCTTTTTCGTTTGTTTTTGTTTTTTTCTGAGGCAGGGTTTCTCTGTGTAGCGCCTGTTGTCCTGGAACTCACTCTGTAGACCAGGCTGGCCTCGAACTCAGAGTTCTGCCTGCCTCTGCCTCCCGAATGTTGGGACTAAAGCTGTGTGATACTATCGCTCAGCTGAGGAAAATCTTAAATTAATTAATGTGAGAGAACTCAGTCCATTGTGAGTGGCACCATCCCCTTGGGAGGGGTCCTGAAACGTGGACTAGTGGAGAAATAAAGCTGAGCGTGAACAAGCAAGCGAGAAGCATGCGCGTACTCCGTCCTCTTCACTCTGATTCCGGGTGTGGTGGGGCCGGCTGCTTCGCACTTCTCCTCCTTCGACTCTCCTGTGGTGGTGGGCTGTGACCCGGACCGGCGAGCGGAAATAAACCCCTTCTCCCCTAACTTGTTTCGTCAGGATGTTTTATCACAGCGACAGAAAGGAAGCTAGAGCAGGGGTTCGATTACACCTTCGATGTCCTGGGGGTGTGCCTTCAACTACTAGCACCTGTTGTTATTTATTCTTTTGCTCTTTTTGGGGGGGGGGAGGGCCACCACCCAGCTCCCAAATAAGTCACTCATGGAGGCTTCTTCTTACTTATGAATGCCCGGCCTTAGCTTGGCTTAGTTTCTAGCCAGCTTTCCTTAACTTAAATTATCCCATCTATCTTTTGCCTCTGGGCTTTTCTCGTTCTCTTATTTCTGTAAATCTTACTCTTACTCCGTGGCTTGCTGTGTAGTTGGGTGGCTGGTTCATGGAGTTCTCCTCCTTCTCTGGCTACTACTTCCTTTCCAATTCCCTCTTCCCAGATTTCTCCTATTTATTCTCTCTGCCTGGCAACCCTACCTGTCCTTTCTCATTATTGGCCGCTCAGCTTTTTATTTAGACCATCGGGTGTTTTAGACAGGCACAGGATCACAGCTTCACAGAGTTAACATAATGCAACATAAACAAAAGTAACACACCTTAAAATAATATCCTACTACAAGCACCCTCTTTCACTACTTAACAAGTGAGACTATATCCTACAGAAATTTTCCTGTACATTCACTAATGTATATGTATATTCCTGTATATGTATATGTATATTTCCTGTACATTCCTGTACATTACATGTATATGTAATGTATATGTATATTTCCTGTACATTCACTAATGTATATGTATATGTATAATTTGCACACATGTGGAGGTAAATATATACACGTGTATAAATGTCTATTGGCTCATTTTTCCTCAACATTTTATTGTGATGAAATATATCTAGCATCGGATTTATCATTTTAAGTGCTTTTATGTGTACAGCTCAGTGACATTTATCATATCCATAATGGGCAGCCTTCTCCAGTCCTTCCAAATTTATTCATTATCACAAACAGAAACTCCATTGCCATTAAGCAGTAACTGCCAATTCTCCTTTTCCCTGGCTCTCAGTAGTCTCTACGCCGTGTCCATCTCTATAAATCTAACAGTTAGCTTTACATACCTCATAGAAGTGGATGCATGCAGTATTTGCCCTCTGCCTGCCTTATTTCCTTTATCCTGGTATTCAAGGCTCATCTTTTTTATGGCTGATTAATATTCTGTTGGGTGTATATGCCACATTTTACTTATCCATTCCTTTGGTGATGGACATTCCAGCTGTTTCCAGCTTTCGGCTCCAATGAGTGAGGCTGCTATGAACAGCTGTAGACAGGAATCTGTTGGAGTCCTGTTGCCGATTCTGACATGTGTCTTTTGCCCCTTAGCAGATGTTGACACCTATTCAAGCCAGTATAAGCAAGGTCAATGCACCCTTTGAGCTCATTGCTTTGTGTTTTGTGGTATGGTTTTGGGGAGACATTCCATGAAGAGAACTCTTCTCTTCCTTGAACCTCAGCCCATGTAGCACAAGTACAACTTTTCTCAAAGTGGAGTTTGTTAAACAAGTGGTAACATAGGTTTGTAGGTCAACAATTTTACTTCACAAAATGAATCATTTTATCATTCTTGAGATTTTTAAAATACAGTTACTATTGTTACCTGATCAGCTGAATGACCAGGCACTGGTGAACCTGATTAACCAATGTTGGTACCACCATTTGCTGTTGTGGGTTTCTTGTTGTTGTTGTTGTTGTTGTTATAGCTTTGGAGCGGTGTCTACCCAAGGGGGTAACACAAAAGAAAGGTGTCAGATAATAAGTCTGAATTGTTTCAGACCAAATGGTATCACACTGACCATAGGAATGAAACCTTGTAAGTAGACAGAAGAGAGATGAGTGGTGGTGGACCTGCATCAGGAGAGCCAAATGGGAAACTTATGTAATGGCACGTGCCTTCCATGCACGACACTCAAGTCCAATCCCCAGCATTGCCAAAAAGAAATGGGAGGAGGAAGAAAAGAAGGAGAGAGGGAGGACGGAAAATAAACATAAAAAAACACTGGGTTAAGGTCCCAAAAGCCAGGAGCTGTAGTGCAAGTCTACAACCCTGACAGTGTGTGGAGCAGGAGAGTGAGACGCGGGCTAACCCCAGGTCCTGCTGGTCAGCCATTCCAGCCAAAGGGTAAATTTCCAGTTCAGTGGGGTAGTCTGTCTTCAACCACAAGGCAAAGAGGGTGACAGAGGAACGCACCCAACATTGATCTCCAGCATAGTACATGCACACTAAAGAAAGCATACCCATGTGCGCGCGCGCGCACACACACACACACACACACACACACACACGCACACACACATGCGCGCGCGCGCACGTGCACATGCACAAATTACAAACAAACCCAGAAACCCTGTGTAATGGAGCAGTCCGTAATGTCAATACAGGATTATGGACCACCTTTCAGAAGGACTACAGTGATTGGCTACAAAATTCCTGTAGATTTTTAATACTTTTGTTGAGTGTAATTTTCAATTTTTTTGTTTTTGTTTTTTGTTTCTATCACTGCCTGGTTTAAAACCATGAGCATAAGGAATTTGTAAATAGTTTCGGGTTCACTTATGTGTTCACTTTGAAGACTTACTGAATTGATTTATTTATTATTTTCATTGACGAGTTTCAGGCGTTGCTCAATCTAAGAAACACCAGGTCAACGCAGAAAGTCCAAGCCAGGGTCATCAGGATGGAAAAATGTCAGCAGCACGAGCAGCCAGAAAAGCACTTGGCTAGAACATTTCAGATTTTGGACTTGAGTGTGAATTCATATATAAATGTCTCTTCTCACCAAAGTCAGCCCTGACTAGGTCGTAAAAACGGGCACATTGGAAAGACAGGACCTCAGTGCAAGGCTTGGTTGGTTTCCTGCCTTGGCTGTACTAGCTGTGGGCTTCAGCTGCGTTTTCTCTAGGGGTTGATAACAAAGCCAAGCTCGCATGTTTGCTAGAAGGATTACATCTGACATATTTAAAGCATCTGGGACATCTTGGGAGTATTCAGTGACAGCCACTGATGTTACAGGGACATTTGAGCTGGAGGTTCTTGGCATGTTCCTTGAATTTTATGTCATGCTTAATACTTTTCCACATTTGGGGAAATATTCTGAGCTGGATAACCCAGGACAGTGCATGGAATCACGGTGCATGTTGCCAAACTACAAATGAAACAAAACTCTTAGATTAGGCTCTAGCTCAATGAATAGTTTAGCTGATATTTCGGTTTAGTTAAAAATTTTGAAACAGCTATTTCAACCTCCAGCTCAGAAACTATTTTCCAAAGCTTCTGCTTTACTTTTATAGAGTACACTTTGTTGATTGGATTCCACATCATTGGTTATGATAAAAAAGAAAAATCACTGAAATGTGACCCTGTGTGGAGAAGTAAACACGTTATCTACATGTGAAATTGAGCCACATTTACATTGGCTTCAGAGCACGCAAAATGAAAGCTGGTCTTTGAGTTTCATGAAAATTACGAAATCTGTTGTTTTCTTACAATTATTTTTCTACCCGAAGTGTAATAAGGTAGAGATCCTGGGACCTCAGAATTTACAAACAGGACTCATATTTTAAGCAGCCACATGGCCTTAAAACAATATTAATACAAAATGATAATAATCATGTTTAAAGACCTTGGAAATCTGTTTTCGTTATAAATCTCACCCTCACCACCCCCACTTCTAGCAGGAACATTGAGTCCCAAGGTTGAGGACATGCCAGCTGTGCCTTCCTTGAACATTGGAGACCGTCCCTTTCTCCCAGCTTCTCTGCAGTACGCCTGCATGTACACAGGACAGCAGTGTCCTAGCCGGCCTCCCTGCTTCCACTCTAGAATTTTCTAGTCCATTCTCCACACAATAGTTAAGATTGGGCTTTTGTAATTATAAATCAAATCATGCCATTGACTGTTCAAAACTCTCCAATGGCTCTCCAGTGTGCAGAGCAGAATCCACGCTGCTGCGGGATATACCCCCAGAAGATCTGGGCCATCCTCCTTTTCTCACTCTATCCAAACCACTCTGCCACTCCTTTACAGTGTTTTTACAGGCATGCTCTCTCCAAACACTCCAAATGTGTCCCCACACTAGACTCCCAGTTGTGCCGCGGACTGTGCCCAGAAAGCTCTGTGTTTCCAAGCCTTGGCAAAAGTCATGCCCTGTCATGGCCCCGCTGGTTCCTCAGAGAAGCCTCATTCCCTGCACAGACCATGCTGTGTCTCACACTGTTGGATTTGCCTCAAAACATTCAGTATTCTGATTCCATCTTTGTCGGGCGTAGCTTGTGCTGTAGCTCCGCCCCCCCTAGAATGCAGGCTGGGGAAATGTCCTGTCACTCGGTGCCTTGACGGCTGCAGAGATCAAGCAAGTCTTTCAAACATGGTTTCTGTGAACGACTGAGTGGAAGCTTCAGAAACCAATTGTGTTCTAGTCCCGGCTTGGTTATTAGCAGGGTCACCCCTTGCAAGTACTTAAGTTTTCCTGAGCCTCAGTTTCTCTTATGAGTAACTACTGTGTCCACTAGACTCCTCGGTCTTTAAGGATCCTTCTTATTTTCCCTTCCATGGCTTGTGTGTGCTCCCGCCCCTCTCTCCTCATCCCATGAATAGCTCTAAACCGGTTAGAGATATTTTCTGCATAAACATGGAGATTCTAAGGATGTGTGATGGTCTCTAGTCGCTGAACTGTCATCAAAACCACATGTTACAGTGTTTATTTTTCCCTTGCCTGGCCAATCCCATTGAAACCACACCCTCCACGGCCAAGCCACAGCCCAATTCTGCTTTTAGAAGTAAAAATGGGGTAGAAGGATCTCTGGCTGCTGAAATGTAAAAAAAAAATCAGTCAATCAATCAATCAGTCAATGAGCTACCCAGATTCCTAACTAGTAACTTGTTTCTGGAGAGATTGCAGTATGATTGGCAGGACGGATGAGATGCCTTCATATGGAAAAGTTTCCGAAGTTAATAGGGAACAGTGACATGAAATTTTAGAGACAGTGGTTCTCTGCTTATCTGGGGCTTTGCTTTCCAGGGTTTCAGTTACAGTTAACCACAGACTGAAAAATATTTTATGGAAAATTCCAGGAAGAAACAATTCATGAGTTTTAGATTTTTGAACTATCCTGAGTAGCATGATGCAATCCTGTACCACACGACTCCACCTTGACTGAGGAATGAGTCATCTCTGCCAGTGTGCTTGTGCTGTATATGCTACCCTCCTGCTAGTAGCTAGCCCAGTTCTCAGATGGACATTTGGTGCTGTCAGAGCACTGATGTTCCAGCAGCCCCTAATCCACTCCACATGACCCCACAACAGTAATGACGCAAAGGGGGCCCAAGAACATACAACAGGGAAGGACAAACTAACTGCTGCCATGTGGCAGTGCTGTGCGCAAATAAGAAAAACCTTCAAGGTTACATCCAGGGTTCAGGAACCTCGGGGGCTTCAGGCATCCATGGGGCTCTTGAAACATCCCTGCAGAAAACGGGGATTGTTTCACTGACAGACAATTTCTAAACTATTATATCCAGTCCATACATAATTAAAATAACTACCCTTGTACTCGCTTAACTTTCAGCCATTTAGTTTAGAACACACCAGAAATGCACATTTAGAAATAGCATAGTGATTAGCTACCAATGCTGCACTTAAGCTGATATCAACCCATCTCAGCACCTGTGAGAAATGGCCTCAAGAAATAAAAAGGAAATCTTCTTCATGGCTAGAAGTGTTGAAGTCGGTTTTCATTATAAGAACAGATCTTGAGTTTCTCTTAAATGCATATTAATGAACCAACATTATAAAACTAAACCAGGTTGATAGCTCATGGCTATAATTCCTATGCTTAGGAGGCTGAGGCAGGAAGATTACCATGAGTTTGAAGCCACCCTGAGCTACACAATGAGTTCCAGACCAGCCTGGGCTCCAGGGTGAGACACTATCACAAAAATCATCATCTTTTAATAATGATAAAAATAAAAGCTAGGTGGCGGTACATACCTTTAATCCCAGCACTTGGGAGGCAGATCTCTGAGTTTGAGGCTAGCCTGGTCTACAGAGGGTTCTAGGACAGCACACTAGTTCCAGGGCTACACAGAAACCCTGTCTCAGAAAACCAAATATATATGTGATAATAATTGATTAAATCAAAATATAAACCAATAAAAATATAACAGCAATATCTGTGTGAGAAGGTAGACAAGGCCTTGGTTTAACAGTGAGAAAGTTGGAATTCAGAAGGATCAGTTGGCCAGATCACATCACTCTTTAGTGTTGGGGCTTAAAGCTAAACCTCTGCTGTCCTACCTGGCAGTCCCATGCATTTCTTCCTTCCTAGAGCCCACGGATACCAACAGCTTCCCCTCCCATGTGCCAATTATGGTGGGAAGTAGTCAGTTTAAAAAGCATGACTGTGTTAAGATCCTAGGAGGTTGACTAGCCAGTTAGAACTTGATGACCGTAGAGAGTTGAAATGGAGCAGATCCCTAGCCAAAATCATTTGGGGCTGTCCTCAGTTCCCTTACCAGTCATTCATCTCCCATCCCTGACTATTATCCCTTCAACTATCAGGAAGAACCTTTGGAATGTACTAACCTGGCAGGCCAGTGTCTTCACCAACACAAAACCTAAGCAGGCCATCAGGCAGCAGTGAGATCACTCAGCCATTTCCTCAGTTCTACTAAAAACTGCCAACCTGACACTCCCACCAATGAATTTGGGAAACAAATGCCTTGATTTGTCACGGCTTTTGTTCTGTGGCTATAAAAGTTCATGTACACGCTTCCACATTGGAACATGTTACTCCAGGCAGCCTGAGGCTGTGTTCCCAGGCCATGGTCACCCATATTTGGCTCAAGATGAATGGTCTCTTTGAGGTGAGCTCTGTTTTGTGTTGGCATAACCCAGTCACAGAACATGGCAGAGTGCAGTAGAAAGTGATCAATCCATTCTCTGGGAAAGTATCTTGAGTGTTAGCCATTAGGAAGATGGGGTAGTAATTACACGGTTTTTTCTGGTGCTGAAGATTGAACCCATGACCTCACGGATGCTAAGCTCACTCTCTAACACCTGTCCACATGCCTAGCCCCATCACTGATAATTACTTTAAGTTTACGTGTCAAATATTATTCTGTATGTGTTAATCCCATTGTTCTGTTTAATACCTACAGTAGTTCTTTTTTGTTTTTTGTTTTGTTTTGTTTTGTTTTTTTGTTTTTTGAGACAAGGTTTCACTGTGTAGCTATGGCTGTCCTGGAACTCACTCTGTAGACCAGGCTGGCCTCAGACTCACAGAGATCCACCCGTTTCTGCCTCCTGAGAATTGGAATAAAAGACAAGGGCCACCACTGCCTGGCTACCTATAATAGTTCTAAGGGGTAGGTTGTTTTGTGACAGATACTTGTCTAAGTCCACTACATCTACTGTTATTGATCCTCAAAACAATCCTATGAGGTATTATTGAAGTATTACTCCTATTCCTACTGTACAGATGAAGAAACTGAGTCACCACTCAAGCTCAAGTGTGCGTCTGCAGCCCTGCCACTAACCTGTGAATCTCTATTTTCCTGCCACCAACTTCTTAGAAGTGATAGTGCATGACTAGCTTGCCTCATCTTTTCCCTGAATGCTCTACTGTCTCAATACTAGCTGCTAGAGACACAGTTAAAGGCAGGAAAGCCAAAGAGAAGAGAAGAGTGGACCAGAGGCCATCTGCAACCCAAAGGACCTGGCATGTCTGAGATTTGATTTGGATATATTTGCCTTGGAGGGACTTACCAGACACAGATTGGTACAAAAAGATGATCTGTAAAGAACTCTGAATTCGGCTCTTAATAAAAGAAGCAGCAGAGACATGTTCATGTAATAAGTTGATGGGAAAGTAAGAAAGCACAGGCCACACAGTCAGGCCTTAGGAACAGCCTTCTTTTCCTTCATGTGGCTGCTATATGGTAGTGCTGGTCATTCATCCAATGAAGGTCTAGTTGTCTGTCAATGGTGACTTGGCTTCTCTACCTACCTCTTATCTTTCAGCATTATCAATTAGCTTCTTCCTCTTTTTCCTCCCTCTTCCCCCTCCCTTCTTCCTCCTCTTCCTTCTCTTCTTCTCCCACCCCCTTCCTTTCCTACTTGTCTCTATTCCCCACCCATGCTCTTCCCTGCAAAGCTCGCTGTTGAATACTAGCGCAAAGATAGGGTCTGGCTGGGTACGTAACTGGATCTCCTGGTTCACCAAGTAGATTGTGCTCCCATCCCATGGGGAGCACCGTCCTGTCAGGCCATCTCACACTTCCCAGAAGGATGCCTTTCCTTCTACCTCTAGAGTAAAGAAGACTTCATGGTCCTGTAGCTGTGGCCTAGGATCATATAGAACATACGTGACCATTATGTTCAAAAGTGAACCATGAGTATGCAAGTACTTAGTGGAGTTTGCATAAATACCATTCATTGTGTTGTGTTCTAATAGCCTCAGTCTTATAGAAATTAAGTTGGAGGGTAAAAGTTTAAAATAAAAGTACTGCCAGCCCTTCTCTAGTTAGCAATGCTGCCCATGTAGATGATTCGGTACTGAGCATCATAAACTCTTTTTTTTTTTTCTTTTTTTAAGACAAGGTTTCTCTGTGTCTGTCCTGGCTGTCTTGGAACTCGATTTGTAGACCAGGCTGTCCTCGAAACTCACAGAGATCCACCCGCCTCTGACTTGTAAGTGCTGGGATTAAAGGTGTGCGCCGCCGCCG
>CABHPH010157489.1:0-11271 GCA_902168325.1 Peromyscus nudipes | reverse complement strand
GGTTTTTAATAATTATATAATTTATAATTTAAATTTATTTTATGTGCATTGGTGTGAAGGTGTCAGATCCCCTGGAACTGGAGTTACAGATAATTGTGAGCTGCCGTGTGGGTGCTGGGAATTGAACCCGGGTCCTCTGGAAGAACAGCCAGTGCTCTTAACCACTGAGCCATCTCTCCAGCCCCTGGTAAGGGTTTTTACTTTACCACCCTGATCTAGACCTAGTTCTATAGTCCATGGCTCTCAAGGAGACTCACAAGCCACTCTGTCAGAGCTGCTGGGGAGGCTTGTTCAAGTAAGACTCTTAGTCTCTTCAGAGCTGATGAAGGTGCCTAGAGATGTTCCTGAGTGAGCATTTGTAATGGGTATGTGTGAGTGTGGGTGTAATGTGTGTACGGGATGGTGTATGTGTGTGTATGTGAGGGGTATATGTGTGTGTGTGTATATATATATATGTGGGTGTGTATATATGTGTGTAGGGGGTATGTGTGTGTGTGTGTATGGGGGGTATGTGTGTGTGTATGTGGAGACTATGTGGGGGGGTATATATGTGTGAGAGAGTGTGTGTATATGTAGGGGATGTGAGTGTGTGTGTGTGTGTGTGTGTATTGCTGAGGATAATCTGAGGGCCTCACATGTGCTAAGTGCATACTTTACTACTGATAAGGCACACTTTTGCCTACCCCAACCCCATAATTCTCATGTTCACCTTAATCAGAAAGCCACAACTTCCTGGTCCTGTAC
Organism: Peromyscus nudipes; assembly: GCA_902168325.1. Lineage (NCBI taxonomy): Eukaryota > Metazoa > Chordata > Mammalia > Rodentia > Cricetidae > Peromyscus > Peromyscus nudipes. Next base: position 10,527 of record CABHPH010157489.1, on the reverse strand, counting down.
TCCTTCTCTGGCATCATTCCAGAAAGGCCTGGGTCTGGGGAATATGGAGCACATATGGGTCACTATTCTTAGAACTTTCAAAGTGAAAGCTGTGGTGTAATAAACTATATTTTTTTCAGTGCTTGTGTTAGAATCCAGGATCCCATGTATGCAAAAGAGGTGTTCTGTTACTTGCTCCTTCCCAAGTCCTGAACTCTACTAATAGTCCAACCAGCCATAATCCTTAGGCTTGGGTTAACTTCTAGACTTAATTGTTAGCAGAAAGGTGATTTTCCTTTCCCTCTGTTCCAGGAGGGTGACTGCTCCAGGGATTTATATGACTTTGGGCAATCACATCACTTCCCTGACTCTCCAAATAGGGTACCACTCCACCACCATTTTCTTGTTGGAAATCCCTCCTCATCACCTGAAAGTCCTCTACAGGGTTCACAAGCTTCCTTATTAGTTTCTTTAGAATGACTAGAGCCATTTCCACCTTGGAGTTGGGAGAGTTGTCCTGCTCATCAGGGCATCCTCCAGGGTACCCACTTAATGTCGTGAAGATTGGGGAGTACTAGGGGACATCAGAGCTTTGTAGAGTTAACTTCAACAGTTTTCCATAGAGGGCAGTAGAGGGACTTGAGAGGACACCTTTCAGGACAGAGCCATCATAATGGGCTTGGATGGAACTGGCATTCCAAATACTTAGTAAACAATAGGTACTCAATAAATACTTGTTTAATACACTGCTTCAACATTTTAGTATTAAAACTGTCAAACATACACAGAAGTTGAAAGGATAGCAGTTAAGAGGAAGATCTATATAACCCCTAGCTGGATTCAGTAAACGTCAGTTAACATTTACAGTGTTTATTCTGTTGATGGGCTGTTTGTGGGGCTAAAGATCTCACCCAAAGCCTTGCACATGGTAAGCACCCACTCTCCCACTGAGCCAGATCCCCAGTCCTGCTTTTGCTGACTCGTTTGAAAGTTAGTTGTCATTCTCATGACACTTAACCCCTACATAGTTTGCAGGCATCTCTTGAGAATTAGGGCATTCTTCCACAGAACTGCAACCTTGTTATCACACCTATGAATAATCAACTATTGTTTCCTAATATTATCTAATATCTAGGTACAGAAATTCCTGCAAGTGCCCTGCCCATACCCTCATGGCCTACATAGAAGTTAACCACAAACAGTTCCCAGAGAATGAGTAACTTCCTGTGTGTCGTGAAGCTGGCTCACCAGGCAGGCTGGAAGTGCCGGAGAGGCATTGGCTCTCCACCAAAGACGGAAAGACACTGACGGCTAATTGCTCAAGCTCCTTGCCCTGCATGAACCGACTCTGGGCTGTACTGCACAGAACTCATTGAAGGCTCCACAGTGGTCACTTGCTCACCAGCACATCCTTTGGGAGTTCTCTCCTTTCCCCATCTCACTGGTGATGCCTCCTGAGATGGTTGTTAGATGAACTATTTGTACTCACAGCTCTATCCTAAGATCTGCTTTGGAGGGATCCAAATCCAAGACATCAGGCCTTTGCAAAATTCATCCTTAAAAGTTATTTGTGTCAGCCTGGAGAGATGGCTCAGAGATGAGGAGCACTAGCTGCTCTTTCAGAGGACCCAGGTTCAATTCCCAGCACCCACATGTCAGCTCACAACTGTCTGTAACTCCGGTTCAGGAGATCTGACACCCATGGCAAAACATCAATTCACATAAAATAAGAATGAATAAATCATTTAAAAATGTTTTTTTAATGTAATTTGTGCAAGTGGGTGTGTGCAGATACCTGTGGAGGCCAGAAGAGGGCATCAGATCCCTTGGAGCTAGAGTTACAGGCAGTTGTGAGCCGGACATGGGTGCTTGAAACCAAACTCAGGTCCTCTACAAGAAGAACAAGCACTCTTAACCATGTCTCCAGCCCTGCTAAATTCATCTTTCAATGATAATAGTAGAACGTGCTACTCTTGTATCCACTGAGAAGCATACCACAAGCCTGCTTGGGGTAGGAGGGTTGCATCCAGTCAACAGGAGCTCTTCTTGATGATGATCCTTACTTGAACAATGCTAGAGCAAGGCTGGGCCGCAACCAGCCTATCTTCATAACAATAATAATTACAGCTTATGAAGAGCCTACTGTAAAGCAGCTTTACATGCTCCATTTCACTTAATCCTCACAGTGACTCTGTAGGGAGGGTACTATTACTAATTCTATTGTGCTCATCAAGAACTGAAGGCTCCTAGGGGTTAGATAACTTTTCAAAGTCACACAGTCAGTAAGAAATAGATCTCTGGTATGGTTACCCAATGTGTTAAAATACATGCAAAGAGCCAAATGGGGTAGTATATACCTGTAATCCTAACATTTGGGAGTGGAGAGGCAGGAGGATCAGGAGTAATAGTAGCCATGGCTACACAGTGAGTTCAAAGCCAGCTTAGGCTATATGAGATCTTGCCTAAAAATAAATAAGTAAATAAACTTATAAGTAAACAAAATAAAAATGGAGAGAGCTGAGGGTGTACCTCAGTGGTAGAGTGCTTGCCTAATATATATAAGACTGGGTTTGATTCCCAGCAACAGAAAAGGGGGGGGTATGGATAATCATAAACATCCTATTTTTTAATGAGTGGGAACAATAGTACTTGGCAGATAAAATGTCCATTAGTAATACTACCATAAAATATGGGGGGTGGGGGCTGTGTGCACGCACATGCATGAGCATCCATGCACGTGTAGAATTCAGAGAACAACTCTGGGTGTTGGTCCTCATCTTCTCCTTGTTTGAGACAGGGTCTCTTGTATATGGAGTTAACTGGCCAGTGGCCTTTTGGGGATCCTTCAGATGTCCCCGTCCCGTCACCACCACCCCCCCCCCCCCCCCCCCCCCCCCCCCCCCCCTCCACCTCCCATCTCACCGTAGGAGTGGATTACAGCTACTGTATCAGGCTTTTCTGTGGGCGATAGGAGAGTCCCCACTGAGTTATATCTGGCCTGGCTCCAGAGAGCCAGCACCAAGCCTTAATCCACCTTTGTTTCTCAGTTACCTTTGTTTCTCCTGTTGTCCTCCATGTGAATCTTGTCTGAGAGTTTCCCAAGGATACAAAGCCTGTGTAAAACTTGTTTGGGAAAAAAATCCCTGGCGAACTGTGATATTCCTTAATTGAGTATTTGCCTTTGGCATTGTCCCTTTGGAGGCCCGGTCAGGTTGTTTTGAAGATATGGAAATCAACTTGCTTAAGTGTAAATTTGGAGAACAATAAAAATGCCCTTGGCTAAGGGAAAGTGTCTCAGTCTGGAGAGAAGCTGAGTCTCCCTGCAGCTGGAAAGGCTAGAGACATCCTAAAGGTGCATCTGTGTCTTGTTTCCATGAACCCACAACACAACAACAACATGTGGGCTCTGGAGGTCTGTACTCAGGTCCTCATGTTGGTACCTTACCCACTGAGCCATTTCTTGAGTCTAACTCAAGTATTTTCATCAATAAAATCAGTTTAGCTCATTCTTGAAGTATCGGGCAGTGGTTCCTCAATCCAGAGAGAGCCTCAAGGAGCTAAAACTGTCTCTTGTCGCTTGGTACAGCTTCAGCACTGGGCTCAGGTTACTGATGATAAAAAATTTTCCAGAATTAAGTTATGTGAAATCTTCAAGTGTTACGGCGATTGTGAAAGTCAAGCCTCTCCTGAGATTTGTCCAGTCACAGTCCTCAAGCTATCAGATCGTCAGGCTCAGTCATCTCAGTCGAGGTGACAGTGTCAGATGAGATGTGCTATAGGTTTTTGCACAAGTTCAGGCTTCTCTGGAACAATATACCCCTGTTAGTAATATCTGGCCCCACCCAGTAACCTAGGTACACAGAAAGGCTTAGGTCTTGTGAAGATGTCATTTCCAATTCCTGTCTTCTCTAAGAATCCAGAAAGGGAAACAGACTTTGCACCCAGTTTATCTCGGTTACTTGACCCCACTGTCATAAAGTGTTCAAATTCAAGCATTATAAAGGATCATAACAGGGAAATAATTCAGGGTTCCTGGGCAGAGGAAGAGTTAGCTGAGGAGGTCAACTGCTCGGAGCTCAGCAGGTAAGCGACAAGCTTGTCTTTTATAGAAAGTGAAGTCTGGTGAGGCAGGTGGGTTTCTGTGAGTTCAAGGACAGCCTAGTCTACATAGGGAGTTTCAGGACAGCCAGGGCTACAAAGAGAAGCCCCATCTTTAAAAAGGCAGGGAGGGAGGAAAGGAGGGAAGGAGGAAGAAAGGAAGGAAGACTGTTTTAAAACAAAACAAGTAAGTAGTTGTAGGGCTTAGTCATGATTGAACAAATATATATATGAAGTATTTAACAGTGTCTAGAAGTCATTTCAGATATGTTTCTGCCATATGTGGAGTAGTACTCTTTTCTGTCTGTCCATCTGCTGCGGTTCTAGTTTTGGGCATCAAACCTGGGACTTTGCACACTTGAGGCAAATACTCTACTACTGAGCTATATATACCCCTTGCCCCTAGCTCTAAGGGAAATTGTATATACAGGCTTTTCCCGGACAGACCCGAAATATCTTAGAAGGATGGATCATCAATGTGCAGAAGATCGGAAAAGGAAGCCTCAACTATCCACTCTTGATAGTCCACATGTGACCAAGGGGAAGAAATATTAAGACAAGAGGCCATGTTTACAACAAGTGGACACCTTTGAATCTGTAGTAATCTCAAGAACTCTCCATGAGGGGCTGGAGAGATGGCTTAGTGGTCAAAAGCACTTGCTGCTAATACAGAGGATCTAGGTTCGATTCTCAGTACCAACATTGCAGCTAACAACCATTTGTAACTCCAATCCAGGGGACCCAACACTTTCTCCCTGTCTCCTTGGATACCAAGCTCACAAGTGGTACACAGACATACATGCTGGCAAGATGCCCAAACACATAAGACAAAGATTTTCTTTGGAAAGAATTCTCTGATTGGAGAATGGCTTTCCAAATGTGACGCAAGTTAGACTTTCCAAAAAGAATGACTTCGCTCAGTTCGGACCACCTGAGAACAGAGAATTCATTTGTCTTTCTGTTAAAGTGACAGTTTTCCCATTGTTTCTAGGGCAGACCATTTTTTTCCCTCTTCAAGACCATCTGATAACTTGTCTATATCATTGTAGTTTTCTTTTTGTTGCCATGAAAAAAAAGTCTTAAAAGCGAAAAGAACTTAATCAGAATTGTTTAATTAAAATCTAGGAGTGTACGTTACAGCTGGGGTGACTCACTTGGGACTTTATTTTAAGGGCCTAATTGGAAGAAAGTTCATAAACTCATTGTAGATCAAAGTACAGAACCCACTGCATTCTTTGCCTCCAGGAGAGCCAACCTGCATTCATTAAGGATGGTGTGGAAGATCATCTGGTCACTGCAAGCATGCAAACTTCTCCTGGTGATTTTATCTTTGCCACAAGGGAGGACAAGTAAGTTAAATATCCTCTGTGACTTCTTTTTAGATTAAAAAAATTAGTTCAGCCAGGCGTTGGTGGCGCACGTCTTTAATCCCAGCACTCAGGAGGCAGAGGCAGGCGAATCTCTGTGAGTTCGAGGCCAGCCTGGTCTCCAAAGTGAGTTCCAGGAAAGGCGCAAAGCGACACAGAGAAACCCCGTCTCAAAAAACCAAAAAAAAAAAACCAAAAACAAACAAACAAAACAAAACAAAAAAAACATTAGTTAAAATAATAATCTATGGACATCGGGAACAACCTTAAGTTCCATTTTGGAATGGCTACCCAATACAATGGTTCAGGCAATAGGAGTCAGAAAACATTTTTTTTTCTTTTTCTTCCTTCCTTTCTTTTTTTTTTTTTTTTTTTTTGTTTTTTCGAGACAGGGTTTCTCAGTGTAGTTTTGGTGCCTGTCCTGGATCTCGCTCTGTAGACCAGGCTGGCCTTGAACTCACAGAGATCCACTTGCCTCTGCTTCCCAAGTGCTGGAATTAAAGGAGCGCGCCACCACCGCCCGGCTCAAAAAACATTTTTAAAAGTGAAAAAAAAAAATACTGATTTATGGCTCTGGTTGTATAAGAGGATGAAGTGTGCTATTCTCTCTAGAACTGTAGTCAGAATTTTCTCACATTTTAATATATTTTAGTACCAATTTCAAGAGAGATAATCTTCTGTCGATTTGAACACATCACTTCTAAGAAAATATTGCCTACATCTTTGTCTCCATCTCTGCCTTAAAGCGGCTTCTCTCCTCTCTCAGATTTTAAAAATACTTATTCATGATAGAAACAAATTAGGCCAAGGGCTGTAGCTGTAGCTTGGTAATAAAGTGGATGCTTAATTTGCTGAAAGCCTCCAGGTTCCATGTGAAACACCAGAAACCAAACCAAGGGGGCTGGGTGGCTGGCTTAGCGGCATTTCAGCACTCACTGTAAAAGCTGGGCAGGTCTCTGTGCACTTGTAGCCTCAGCACTGGGGAGTGGAGACCGGTGGAGACTGAGAGCTTACTGGCCAGCAGAGGAAGGCTTCCGCCTTAGTGGGAGACTCTGCCTCAAGGCAGTAAGGTGCAGAGAACAGAGGGAGATACCCGGAGTCCTCTGGCCTTTGCTGAAGTGTGTACAGTTGCAGGTACTGGCTGGCACACTTATAGCCAAGTTAGAGGCTATGTTAACACTGTCCAGTATTAAAACATGAGAAACGCAAGAACAAATTCATCCATGTTCCTGTCCTCTAACAAGAAAAGTATTTTTAAGTAAGTCTTTGTCAATTTTGATGCTTGTGATAATTATTAGAGATGGAATTTGTATTCTACCTTTGGACTTTTATTTTAAATATTTTTCCATTTTGCTAATCTTTTTCAAGTCCTTGCATTTCTATTCTACCCACCCTCCTCAAAAAAAAAAAAACCCAACCACATCAAACCTGATATTTCTCCGCTTTTTACCTCTGTTTACCAGTTTTAGTCTATATAAATATATGACATTTTCCTAAGACTTTTCTTAGTGAACATCCCATTTATTATTATTTTTTCTATCAGATCACTCTGGAATTGTTTTGTACACACTGTTTCTAGCGCGGTGGTTGTCAGACTTCACTGTACAGTTGAACCACCTCGGGAGCTTTTCAACAACCCCAATGCCCAGGTTGTACCCCTGCCAATCAATCCGATGGTCAGGGTACAAGCCTAGCCCCAGGATGTAAAAGATTTCAATGTGCAGCAAAATATGGTGGCCACAATTTTTAACGTTTTTCTTATTTTAGCTAATAATCATGCTCTCACACAGGTAATCCTAGCACTTGGCAAGCTGAGGCAGGAGGATCCTCAGTTTGAGAACAACTCATCAAACAACCAACCAAACAAAAAACATTGTTTCTATCTCCTTGTAAAATCACATAGATCTATATGATTGTTTTTAATTGTCGAGAGTATACTTTATTGCATTGATGTAACATAATTCATTTAACCAATCCTCTGCTGGTGGACATCTAGGTTAGACATTTGCCTATCTTAACAGTTTTTTTTTTTTCTATATCCTCAGGTTCTGTTTTAACTGTGAATGGTAAAACTGAGAACTATGTCCTGGACACCACAACTGATGGCCAAGCATCTCTGGAATGTGCTGTTCAAAACCACACCAGAGATGAAGAACTTCTCTGGTACCGAGAAGATGGAAGAGTAGATTTGAAAACTGGAAACAAAATCAACAGCAGCTCTGTGTGTGTCTCTTCCATCAGCGAAGACGACGATGGAGTCCGCTTTACCTGCAAGCTGCAGAGCGATCAGGAGGTGTCCGTCTCCGTGGTGCTCAATGTTACTTGTGAGTGGCGGGAAAAGAAGCTACCGGTCAACCTTGGATGTCTGCATTTTGTTAAGTGACAGTTGAAGTCCCAATCTTGATTCGGCCACACTGTCCAATTCATGTTCCCATATGAAACATCAGAATGCCTATTCCTCCATCTCCTCAGGAGCACCAAATATCTGCCAGTCACAGTGAAATTCTACACCCACGCTCCCCCATGTGTGTCTCTCATCTCACAATGTTGCCCAGGCTAGCTTCAGACTTACGAGCTCAAGCGGTTGCTCTATCTCAGTCTTTCAAAATCAGCCACTGTACCTCGCTTATTCATTTTTTGAACTAAAAATGAGGATATTCACCCTTTCCTGTACTTACTGACTGTTCATGTTTCTTCTCTGTGAAATGTCTACCCATGCCTTTTAACTATATTTCTACTTGGGTATTTGCACCTTTTATTCATTAATTTGTATCAGCAGCAGGGCTTGGTGCTTAAACATTCATTAATGTTAAATGATTAAAGGGAACGGTTAATAGGACGGGTCCAAAAGTGGGACCGTTATGTTTGGCAGTTCCGTTCTCTATTCCATTAGCTTCCTGTGTGTCTGAATACCACATAACACCCTTGTTGGATATGGATACAGAATTCAAGCTCATTCCAAAGAGCAACAAAATGTCATTCTTCTGAGAAAGTTATTAATAACACAACCCACTCAGGGTCTAATTATTCAGTGTGCAGATGATACAAGCTCCTTTTCCCTCCCTCTCCAGGTTTACCTCCTTCCTTACTGCCCACTCTAACCATTGATTAATTTCTGGAACATCTACCAATAAACACAAGGGGCATAGACAAGAAGGGAAAACTGGCTTGGTCATTTCTCCTCCTGGATGTGGGTGAGGGTTGGAATCATCTGATGAAGACGAATGTGTCTGACTATCCACAGCTACAACTCTTGCTGTGAAGGACGAAAAGAGAAGAGGCATGAGGATTTATTAAGCTTCCGTAGAGGCAAGATTTACCATACTTAGAGACTTCCTGAAGCAGGATGTTCTTTTTAGAGGGCTACTGAGCCAATGCAAATTTGTGGCCTGGGCAAATGTGGTCAGACAAAATGCAAAACTTGAGGGTGTGGATAGCTTTCCAAACCACCACCACATTTGTAATAGTAGTTAGCATGATATCAACTTCTTTGCAGGGATTGTCTCAATTAATCTTCACAGCAACAGGAAGGTAATATCACCCAAGTTTTTTTTTTTTTTAATGAGGAAACTGAAACTTGAAGAGTTGAGTAGCTGTCACAAATTCACACTAGAGGACATACATGGAATTAGTGCTAGCTACCATGCCTGTCTTTAGTATCGTACTGTTTTAGCCAACCCTTGTATAAATCAGATTATTACATATGCTCAGAGAGCAAGGACTGGTTTTGAAACAGGGTTGCACTACGTTGCCCTGGCCAGCCTGAAATTTTCTATGTAGCTGGCCTCGAACTTACAGAGATCTGCCTGCCTCTGCCTCCCAAGTGCTGGGATTAAAGGCATGCACTACCATGCTCAGCTATTATTATATATATTATGTTCCTCATCATATACAGCTTTAGGTATATCATTTTTAGGAAAAACCCCTACATTTAAATCATTTTATTTTATTATTATATGTGCATGAGTATTTTACCCGCATGCTTGTCTGTCTACTGTGTGTGCCTAGTGCCCACAGAAGCTAGAAGAAGCCACCAGATCCCTGGAATTGGAGTTAGAGACAGTTGTGAGCTGCCATGGAAGCAATGGGAATTGAACCTGGGCCCTCTAGAAGAGCAGCTAGTGCTCTTAACCGCTGAGCATCTCTCTAGCCCTTCACGGTCATCTTCCCAACCTTTGAAGTTCTATGAAGTTAGGAGCTGAATGCTTGTCATTTACTTTCATACTAGCTCTGTACCTAGCACATATTAGCTGGCCCGCACATTTTTTTTGTCTGAGGGGTGAGTATACTCTGAGAAAGATGGAAGGGAGATCTCCAGTTGCTGACAGAGAACTAACTACTGCTTGTTTCTAACTAACCTTCAGTGCTTGAATCTTGCAGTCCCTCCTCTTCTACGCGGAGATGCCTTCCAAACCGTAGGGGAAGACAGTGATGTAAGGTTGGTTTGCAAAGTGAAATCCAACCCCCCAGCGCAAATGACATGGCATAAAAACAACAGCGTCCTGATTTTAGAGAAAGACCGTCACCAAATCCAAGAGACAAGGGAATCTTTTCAGTTGTCCATCACCAAAGTCAAGAAATCTGACAGCGGAATCTACAGCTGTGTTGCTAGCTCATCTCTGAAAACGGAGACCTTGGACTTCCACCTGATTGTTACAGGTAATTCCTCTTAAGTAATTGCTCAGCGTGATGCATCACTCAGAAGACGGCTCAGGAAATATTATCAGTGACAACCGATGGTGGTGACCATTATGCTTTGTAGCTAAGATTTTCACTGGAAAATGATCCCCAGCCAGGAGAATTTCTTTAGGAATTCTAATCTGAGTCAGAGCTGGGTGCCACAAGCCTATAATCTCAGCTATACAGAAGGCTAGCGGAGGAAGATTGTGAGTTCAAGTCTTGCCTGGGTAACTTAGTGAGATCGTACTCTGAATAAAAAAGGGAAAAGAGCTGGAGGCTGGGACTATAGCTCTGTGGGTAGGGTGGTTTCCTTGTGTGCAGGAGGTCTTGAGTTTGATCCTGGGCACTGCAAATGGCTGGGATAGCTCAGTGGTAGAGTATTTGCTTTAAAAAAGAAAAAAAA
>CABHPH010157488.1:1227-11511 GCA_902168325.1 Peromyscus nudipes | reverse complement strand
GTCTAAGAGGAGCTTAGGAATGTGTTAATAATTCTCTAGAGAAGTCGGCCAGGATTACCTACTCATGCCTAATGAAGCTGTCATCCTCTGTTCCTCCTGCTGTTTAATGAAGTCTCCCAAAGACTGGCTTATGAAGATGGATAGGGTTGTAAGCGGCACCCCGAAACTGGCACACCGTCAACCTAAGCAGACGCCAGCTTGTTCCGCATGCTACTCTACTTTTCATTATACTTCACAATAACGTGTTATTAAATGAAAATGAACTTGCCATTTAAGGACCAGATACTACTTAATAACCATTCAGCCATGTTCCATGATTTAATTTTTAGTTTTTTGGTTTTTTGTTTTGTTTTGTTTTTTGTTTTTGTTTTTGTTTGTTTTTTGATTTTTTCCTTTTATAGCTAGTAGAGCAGCCATCTGAGTACTTGTCACTCTGAATTAGATGGGCTGGATTTTCTAGAACAGTTCTAAGTGGAATATATTCAGTAACACTTGTGTTTTAAAGTTCAATTTGAAAAATTCTGACTTTGAATTTATCTTTTTAAATTATCAATAAAATTAGGGACTGGGGGTAGAGTGCCGTTGGTAGACTGCCTAGCCAGCATGCAGGAGGACCCGAGCCAATCTCCAGCGCCACACGAATATTTATGCCAAATACATGAGTGGCAGTACACACTGGTAATCCCAATACTCAGGAGGAGGAGGCAAGAGGATTGGAAGTTCAAGGTCATCTTTGATACATAGTGAGTTTGAGGAAATTAAATTAGGTGAAATCGAAGTAGCCCCTCTCCTTTCCATAAGCTGAAGAATGAAATGAAATGGAAATTAAGGAGAGATTTGGGGTTGTGTTTTTGCTATTGGTTTGTTGTTAGAGATTTGTTTTGCTTTTATTTATGTGTGTGCACCTATGTGTACAGGTGCCCTTGGAGGCCAGAAGGGGCACTGGATCCCCTATTTGGTGCTACAGGTGATTATGAGCTGTCTAATACAGGTGCTGGGAAGTGAATTCCAGTCCTCTGTAAGAGCAACAAGTGTGTTAACTGCTGAATCCTCTCACCAGCCCCCATTGGTTTATCTTTGTTTCAGTTTTTGAAAATGTATTCCTTTTTGATGTGTATGGGTGTTTTGCCTGCATGTCCGTCTGTGCACCGTGTACATGCCTGGTGTTCTCAGAGACCAGACGTGTAGGATTCCCTGAGACTGAAGTTATAGAGATTTGTGAGCTGCCATGTGGATGCTAGGAAAATGAATCTGGGTCCTCTGCAAGAGCAGCCAGTGCTCTTTACCAACGAGCTTTCTGAGACATGGTCTTGCTGAGAAGCCAGCTCAGGCTGGTCTCAAACTCACAACCCAATTGCCTGGAATTACAGGTGTGTGATACCCAACTCAGCTGCTCTAGCGATTACTGATAATGCAAAATATCCCTCACTACAGTCTCTTGCTGTGGATATCGCTCTGTATAAATAAAATGCTGGTTGGCCAGTAGCCAGGCAGGAAGTATAGGCGGGACAAGCAGAGAAGAGAATTCTGGGAGCAGGAAGGCTGAGTCAGAGAGACGCTGCCAGCCACTGCCATGACAAGCAAGATGTAAGGTACCAGTAAGCCACAAGACACGTGGCAACTTATAGACTAATAGAAATGGGTTAATTTAATATATAAGAACAGCTAGCAAGAAGCCTGCCATGGCCATACACTTTGTAAATAATATAAGTCTCTGTGTGTTTACTTGGTTGGCTGTGGGACTGGCAGGTGAGAGAGATTTGTCCTGACCGTGGGCCAGGCAGGACCAGGAAAACTACAGCAACAGTCTCTTCATCTACTTCTGTTTTCTTTTTGGAATAAAATAAAATAAATATAAAATGAAGCCAGAAAACATACAGAAGAACCATTTGTTACTATTAACCAAGACAGACATTGTAACGTGGTTGCCTCTGCCTCAGATTGAGACGTAATAGAACAGATGGATGTCAAGTCTCTTATGGGTCCCCAGCCCACTCCACTCCGCCCACCCAGGGCTCACCACCGACATGAATTTAACATGGAGAGTTCTAGGATACATTTTAAGACTGCTTCATCTGTTATTGTCTATAAATAATGTCTGGGTTTTCAGTCTTTTCGTGTCACTTACTACTCTCACAGATGAATTTAGAATCATCTTGTCCAAATCCCTGTAGAGTCCTTCCTCAGATTTTTATTGGAGATGCATTAAAGGAATGTATTACTTTGGGGAGAACTGACATCTTTATATTATTTGGTTTTCCCTCCAGGGACAAAGTATGTTTTTCATTTATGCAGGCTTTCATTATAGTGCATCCCTTTATAAAATATTGTTCCTTCTTTCTTGTAGATCCAGCACAAATTTTGCTAAGTTATCTCTAGATAATTTATGGTTTGTGTTGATGTTGAAAAGAGGATTTCACTTTTGTATTGTATTATGATTTCTTTCTTTTGTTGTTATCATTACTTTTTTGTTTGGCTTTTGAGACAAGTCTCATGTAGCATAGGCTAGCCTCAATGTCAATATGTAGCAGAGGATGGCCTTGAACTCCTGATCTTTCTGCCACTTCCCCAGTGCTAGGATCACAGATAGGCACAGCTCTACATTATAACTTGTGAGTCATTATTATTGATATGCTAAAAAGACAGAAAAATTTAAAGTACATATTCTGCATCTGGTCATATCACTAGATTCTTTCTATGTCTAAAATGAAAAAATTTCAATTGATTCCTTTCTGTTCTCTCTCTCTCTCTCTCTCTCTCTCTCTCTCTCTCTCTCTCTCAGTTTTATGAGACAGAGTTCCTCTGTGTAACAACCCTGGCTGTCCTGGAACTTGCTCTGTAGCCCAGGCTGGCCTCGAACTCACAGAGATCCACCTGACTCTGCCTCCCGAGTGCTGGGATTAAAGGCATGCGCCACCACTGCACAGCTCCTTTCTGTTTTCTTGTTAGGCAGCTGTGCATTGTGTATAACATTAAATATTTGCAAATAATGATAGTTTAGTCTGCTTACTACTAGCTCTATAGCCTCCTTTCCTATCAGGCCTCAGTTTTCTCATCTACAGAATGGGAAAACAGGGTTGGGCAGTGGTAGCACACACCTTTAGTCCCAGCACTCGGGAGGCGGAGGCAGGTGGATCTCTGTAAGTTCAAAACCAGCCTGGTCTACAGAGTGAGTTCCAGGACAGGTACCAAAGCTAAACAGAGAAACCCTATCTCAGGAAGAAAGAAAGAAAGAAAGAAAGAAAGAAAGAAAGAAAGAAAGAAAGGAAGGAAGGAAGGAAGGAAGGAAGGAAGGAAGGAAGAAAGAAAGAAAGAAAGAAAGGAGGGAAGGAAGGAAGGAAGGAAAGAAGGAAGGAAGGAAGGAAGGAAGGAAGGAAAAAAATGGGAAAACAGATTTTATTGACTTCATGGCATTGTTATAAATAATGATGATCAGGTTGTATTGTAAGTAAAGTGCTGTTTTTAGTACATCATGAATATTTGATAGGGAGTAACCATTGTTTTTAAGACTTTAGCCATGATATGTGCATGGTAGAGTATGCATGCATGTAATCCAAACAGTTGGGAGGCAAAGGCAGGTGGATCAAGGATTCGAGGTCCTTCTTAGCTACAAGAAACCTTGTCTCAAGAAAACAAAGCAGGAAGGACTGGAGAGATGGCTTGGCCATTAAGAATGATGGCTGCTTTTCCAGAGGACCCAGGTTCAGTGGCCAACACCCACATAGTAACTCACAGCTATTTGCAACTCCCGTTCCAAGGGATCCCAGCCATCTTTTGATGAGTGCATGCACATGGTATGCAGACATACATGCAGGTGAAACACTCCTACACACAGAATAACAAAGAAAGCATGAAACAGACAAACAATCCTGACACTGCCAAGGCACATGCCACACAAGCTGGATGACCTAGAGCACTGGAATTACAGGCATGAGCCACCAGGCCTGGCTTCAGCCTGGGCTGGCTGGCTTATTTATTTATTTATTTATTTATTTATTTATTTATTTATTTATTTATTTATTTATTTATTAAGACAGGGTTTCTCTGTGTAGTTTTGGTGCCTGTCCTGGATCTCACTCTAAGCCTGGGCTGGCTGGCTTATTTATTTATTTATTTATTTATTTATTTATTTATTTATTTATTTATTTATTTATTAAGACAGGGTTTCTCTGTGTAGTTTTGGTGCCTGTCCTGGATCTCACTCTGTAGACCAGGCTGGCCTCAAACTCACAGAGATCCACCTGACTCTGCCTCCCGAGTGCTGGGATTAAGGGCGTGTGCCACCACCACCTGCCAGACTTTTTAACTGTCTTTAGTCCTGTCCAGTTATTAGATGCATCTGACTTTGTAAAACTAAGTAAATAATGTTTTCATTAAGATAGGGCTGGCTGTAATGGTGCACACCTTCAATCTTGGCACTCAGAGGCAGAGGCAGGTGGATCCCTGTGAGTTTGAGGTCAGCCAGAGCTGCAAAGTGAGACCCTGTCTCAAAAAAAAGTAGATTGTTTTAGCCTTTATTGGTGGAAATATTAAGGCAACTCCACGTAGTTAAAAGGGAGGTTTATTTTGTGGGGTAACTTACAAGTAAAGGGACAGGTTACAGGGTCCAGGAAAGGTGTAGCACAGTCCAGCGGTGTTCTCTGGAGAACTCTGCTCGGTCTATCTCCAGCGTCCAGGATCCAGGAACCAAGAGAGCCGGCACATCCAGATCTCGGGTCTTCGGGGTCCTGTCTCGGCCCTGCCTCGTAGCCATGACAGTTACCGAAGCCTCAATGGGGGTAGTACTTCCAGGTCAAAGCTGGAACAACTGCCCACTACAAGTCTTAACAACACAAATCGATTTTTAGGAATAATCTTATCTTTTTTTTTTTTAATTACACATGTGTGGCTGTTAGAAGACAACTTGCAAGAGTCAGTTTTCTCCTTCTGCCTTGTGGGTCCTAGGATTCGAACTCAGGTCATTGGCTTGGCAGTAAGCACCTTCACCTACTGACCCATCATCCCAATCCCTTTATTCTTTCCCTTTATCAGGAAGAAATACATTGTCTCTTCTAGCTCTAACATTCTATGACTACCATTGATCCAGAAAAAAATTTAAATTCCCATTATGAAAATCACCATCCAGCCATTCATAGCCAGTTCCAGACCTAAAGCTAGCAGGACCAGGTCTCGGCTCTCCCTTGGTTTAGTCCATTCCATAGGGAGTTCTGTAGTGGGCAGGGAATCCAGGCGCTCCACAGAGAAGACTTAAGCCCTTGCAGCCTCATGCAAACAAAGAGGCTAGGGATGGCGTTGGGGTGGGTCCTCACATTAGGGATAGGTAACAGCAGCCCTATTCAACACCATTAGGAAGTTGCTGAGCTAGCAAATTGAAAGGTTACAAAGCCTGCAGCTGCCACAGATCAAGCCAAGCATGAGGTCAGAAGACTGGAAAATTAGGGTGGGCCCATGGAGAATTCTGAGAGCAGAGGTCAGCCACAAGCCCGGGGTAGAAGTCAGAATGGCTAGCCTGAGGCTAAGGAACCTACCATTCCTAAAGCTCTGGTGGGAAGGTGGACGCCTGAAAGCCTCCTCGGTGAAGAGACAGGGAAGGCGGGTCCAGTCAGTTAGGGCTGAGCTCCTCACCCGCTTGCCCTGGCTGCTTAGGCTCACCTTAAACTCCAGCACCCAGGGCTGGGGGGGGCCTTGCCCTGTGCGAGAGGAAACTCAGAAAATAGTTGTTGTCTCCAACTGACCTCAGTGAGTTAAAACCTCAGGGGTCATCACACAGAATAAACCTAGTCTCTGAACAGATGTTTCCCGCCCCCGGGATACGCAGGAAGTGTCTCCAGAAGTGAGCAGAAGGGCAGTCTCCACAGGAGCCGCTCTGACTTAGTCAGGTGGTGAACAGGGATGGAGAACTCAGCCGCGGATGCCTCCATGACTTGCTCTTCCCAGGCTGCTGCTTTCCAAAACACCGGTCAGCTCAATGCTCAATCCTCACCACTTCCGCTCTCTGACTGGCCTCTCCTAGCAAGGAAGCTGACAAAATCCACCATGAGGTACGAAGACTGCCATCATACTTTGTCTCCCTTCCCAGACACTTTAGTCTTTTATAGGCAGAATAATGACGAGTTTGGGTCCTCAAGGAAACGCTGTGGAATAGTCACAGGGTAGTGGGATCTTACCTGAGGGGTGGACAATTGGTCCTCAGTGTTTCCAAATTCCATGTTTTCAAACTCACTCGTGCTAGGTTTTTTTTTTTTTTTTTTTTTTTTTTTGTTGTTGTTGTTGTTGTTCTGTTGCTCTTTCTGCTGTGTCAAAACACCTGACAGACGCAATGCAAGGAAGGGAGGGTGTATTGTGGCCCACACTTGGAGGGTAGAGTCCATCATGGCAGGGAAGGCATACTGTCAGGAGAGTGAGGCAGCTGGTCATGTTGCATTCCCAGGCAGGGAGGAGAGAGAGATGAACACTGGTGTTCAGGGGTCGTCCTCCTTTTTATTCAGTCCAGGACCCCAGTCCATGGAACAGTGTCACCCAATTCAGGGTGGGTCTTTCCTCCTCAGTTGCCTTTCTGGAAATATCTTTGTAGACACACACAGAGTTACATTTCCATGGTGATTCCAAGTCTACTCAGTTGACAATAAAGATGAACCACCACAGCTGGGCGGTGGTGGCGCATGCCTTTAATCCCAGCACTCGGGAGGCAGAGCCAGGCGGATCTCTGTGAGTTCGAGGCCAGCCTGGGCTACCAAGTGAGTTCCAGGAAAGGCACAAAGCTATACAGAGAAACCCTGTCTTGAAAAACCAAAAAAAAAAAAATGAACCACCACAAATACTGAGTAAAATGTAACTCTGAACCCAATGCCTAACAAGGACTTCATGGTCATGCAAAGACTTACACAGAAAAGTTTTTTTTTTTTTGATTCAACCAATGGGCACTCTTTTAACAGAGGCTGAGTAAGGGATACTCTTGCACCTCAGTTTCCTCTCCCAGCCTCTGAACAAGCATCTGTTCTGCTGTCTAGACAGCGTCAGCTCTTTACATTTCTGTGTTCTTCCTGCTTAAACGGCTTCCAGCCCGGCACAGGGCCACACCCACCTTTGATACCCACAATCCAGAGGCAGAGGCAGATCACAAGAGCCAGGATGGGAGACATGGCGTGACCTTGTCTCAAAATAGTAACAATAATTAATAATAAAAATCAACAAAAATTAAAAATTAATGATTACTAATTAATAAGATAAAATGCACCACGGGCAGCACTCTAGTCCCATATATCAATGAGTCACAATATATATTAAATAAGTGTCTTTAAATAGAAACCCATGTAAAATAAGATTATGTTCTGATTGGTAGACGAGAACTGTGACCAGAGGTGGGTGGGAAGTATTCCCAGGGTTCCCCGGGAGTGAATGTTCTTCCTGTACCTCTACAGCATGTGACTACCTGAATGATGAGAACTGACTGTCCCAGGCCTGTATCCAGATACTGACTCGTTCTAACACTATCCCTAGGAAATGTTTCAGGGGCCTATTGAATGACTGTTGCAAAGAAAAATAAAAATCTCTGGAAACATTTTCAGGATCTTTATTTCATTTTTATAGGCACAGTCCCAGTTCTGCTTGACAAGTTCCGAATGTGATGGTCCACTTAGGACCGGATGTTCTGTTGCAGAAACAGATGAAAGGCAGCTGTGCAGCAATACTACCTCGCTGTTCTTACGGCACATCTCACTGTGGATTTCCTACGCGGTCGCCTACACGGGAAGCCAGGGCAGAGGTGAGTGGACAGAGGTTCACGGAGGGGTCGTCAGGCCCACTCCAGTAGATTGCAGGGAGTTCACCAGGTCCTAACAGAGCGAAACTTTTCTTTGGCATTTAGTGTGGACTTTTTCTGTCTCTGTTGTGAAATCATCAGACTGGACTTGGGACCTAACAACACAGTGACAAGTTTCGATTCAACAGCAGCAGGCGATGGAGGTGGGTGCCAGGCAAAGGCTCCTGCTGACTGAGTGGATGCAGCCGGGACACAAAGCCTGGGTGATGTGTAGACCTCTTCTCAAACTTCTCTTGTTGTGAGGATTTGAAGTCAAATGTTAGCTGTTCTCTCTTGGATCCTACTGAGGCTTCAGTCACCTGAAATCTTTCCTCATGGCTATAGGCTATAGGCTATAATGACTTCTAGGAAGCCATTCCAAGCCACAATGTCAGTCCCTTTAACCTGGATTTTTCTTTTTCAGTTCAGTTGAGGTAAATTTCTTTTCTTTGTATTTAAATTTATGGGATAAATAACTGTTTTGTTCCCCGGGCTCTTAAAAGCCACATGTTCTGAAGGCCACATCCCAGATACTCCTCTCTTAGAGAAAAGAGTTTCAAGGCCAGTCAGTGAGGCCTTCCTGTGGGGTGGAGGCGGAGCTTGTTGCCTGCCTCCTTCAGGGCCTCCCAAGCATCCTTCACGTCCAGTTAAAGTGTTTGTGTGGCCATTCCCGGGAGGAATTCACAACTGGGGACCAGACCCGTGTCACACGCCTTCCGGTTTCCTACTTGGAGACACCCTTTCTCACACAGGGGTCAAGAATGAGGGCCTCACAAATGAGCGTTTGAGATGAGCCGTTAGAAATGTTTTCTTAGCAAGTCTTTTCTCTCCCCTGAGACTGAGAGAGTTTGGTCCCCAGACCTTTCAATCCTTCAGCAGATGTCATAAACCACAGCTATGTCCCATATTAAAGGACACAGAAGTGACTAACACTGTCCATTGGCCTCAGCTGGCCTGGGCAGTCTGCCAGGGCGGGGGAGGGGGGAGGAGAGGGGGAGGACTCTGCCTCCAGCCCTGAGAGCCTGTGAGAGCACAGAGGTCCTTCCTGGCTTGTATCCCCAACTAGTGCTCAGAGCAGGCAGAGGATCCAGGCACAGCCTTGTGCCGGACTCCAAAACCAACCAGGGGAGGTGCATGTAGAATTAACACAGTCCGGGTTTTCTTCTTTCTTCTTTTCACATTACTAATTGTTTCCGCAAACATTTTCGACATATATTCAAGTGTGTGTGTGTGTGTGTGTGTGTGTGTGTGTGTGTGTGTGTGTGTGTAAGAGTGGGGGGTTGGGACTTTGCAAGAAGGTATATGGATGAGCCGGGTGCTCAGCTAAACAAGTGGGGAGCTTCCTGTCATCTCCCAGCCAGACCCTCCCTGCAGCAAGCTCCAGGTCAGTGATAGACAGAGACGACCAAGAGCAATGAAGGCCTGAGGAGAAGCCACTCATCGTGTTCCAGGGCCTTCTCTCCGTGCTGCACACTTGCTAATATTCCCAGTACAGCCCAGCCGTGCAGGGTTCGAGCCTCTCGGATCACACAGGGGTCCACAGGTGCAGCCAGATGGTACAGAATGGGCAGAGTCTGGGGTGGCGTCCCCGAGAGACCCTCCTCTCTGCTGCATCCTGCTCAGGCTTCTGCCACCTGAAGCTCCTTCTTCACAGCTTCTGCCTTTTGACTCTAAATTAGCAAGATTTGCATTCTTGCAAAATGCAAATGCTTTCAGGGTGAGAGAGTACTTTTATGTGGTGGGAGAGATGGCTCAGTAGTCAAGAGCACTTGTTGTTCTTGCAGAGGACCCAGGGCATGGTCCCCAGCAGCCGCATGGTGGCCCACAGCCATGCAGGTGCACACACACACACACACACACACACACACACACACACACACACGCTGCACATGAAATAAATAAAATTATAAACACAAATCAAGTGCTGTTTATGATTACGAATACAGAAAGCCCCAGATCCAAACACCAAATAGGAACATTTCACAAATCATTTAATTGTTTTTTCATTTGGTGAATTTTATTTACTGGACTTTTTATATAAAATGAATCATGAGTGTTTTAAAAATATTTTAAACAAAACTTTGAGAGGAAATTTTACCCCTGGATACACATCTCTCCTCTCCATATATTGTATAGCAAGCACAACCATGCTGGAGATGTGTGGCTGTCTTAGGGGCTCCTGTGTGCACACTATGTGTACATATGTGTACACACTACGTGTACATGTGCATGCACACTGCTGCTTTAACAAAGACAGCACAGCTCTCCATGTACTGCTGTATAGCTTGCTTATTTTCCATCCCCTGCATTAGAAATCTCTTTTCTCATAGAACTTTTCTTCGTCTGTCTATATTACCTGAGTTTCAAAAGTTAAATTTGATTAGCTAGTCAGGGTGGTGACTAGCCTGAAATTTCAATACTTGGGAGACATAGACAGGAGGATTGAGGCGAGTTTAAGGCCAATTTAGGCTACATAGCAGAAG
>CABHPH010157487.1:5342-20372 GCA_902168325.1 Peromyscus nudipes | reverse complement strand
ACACACACACACACACACACACACACACACACACACACACACACACACAGTTCATCAACATATTGACCACAGTTTGCATAAAGCCAGAAGACATGAAGAGGCTGTTAACCTCTTCTACAACACTTTTACTTTGCTGATACAGACAAAGACAGTAGAAACTAACCTTTCACTGGGGCTGCTGAAAACCAACGACACTGTCTGTCTTGATGTGTAGATTACTACCCCAGCAGTTATATCCACAACTCCCTCAAGCAGAACCTGATGGTCCTTTCCCATGTGATTCCCTGTCTCCCTAAATAGTATGGTTAGATTAAAGAAGACCTCCCAGGGAATGGGACACCAGGAAGGCCAGCCAGTGATAACAGTGACCCTAGTGGGGTGCTTTACCTGCAAAGGAGAGCTGTTCTAAGTCATGGTTCCCAGCGTAGCTGCCTAAGAGGGTCACCACGGGGCTGGGCACAGGGGTGCATGCCTGTCATGCCAGCCCTGGGGAGGCTAGGCCAGGGGGGTCAGGAGTTTAAGGCCTGCCTGAACTACATAGTGAGGCTTTCTATAAAAACAAAACAAAGCCAGAATAAGACAAAAAGTTAAATATCTTTGTCTCCAGGCCACAGCCCAGCTAACTCAGAGTCTCTGGACTTCAAATCTAGATCTCCTTCATTTTAAAATTCCCAAGAGGGTTCTAGAATGCTGCCAGGGTTGAGACCTGCTGCTCTGGAACCGAAAGAGTCAATGAATTGCTTAGAGTAGAAGTATGCACACATCTGGTGTGCACTGGAGTCAGGGGAAAGGGCACTTTTAAAATTATCCCTTGGCCACACATTCCAGACCGTTTGAAGCAGTGACTTCCAGTCCTAGGTATCTCTCATTGAGCCCTCGTCTAGGCCAGCTGTTACTGCTGGCAGCAAGCCAACCGTACAAATGTTTCCTTTACAACAGTCTAGCCGTGAATCACGACTCCCGTTTCACAGGTCAGGACACGGATGCTCAGAGCAGGTAGTGCCTGGCCCACATGAGTGCAGAAAGAGGGCCCTGGAGCAGGTCTGCCTAACCTTGAGACCTGTCCCAGTTGCCTACCCGCCACCCATTGCATTATGGGCCTATTGGAAAGTTTTCTCTGCTCTTCCTGAAACAGCCAAAGGCCAGGGGAAGGCAGCCCGAGGCTATGGCTCTCCTTCTGGCTACCCCCAAAGCCTGAGCAGAGGGCCCTTCCTGAGAGAAGAAAGGCCACAAGATGCCTGGTGTTCGCCTCCATCCTAGCTATCCACTCTTGGAGTGCCTCCCTTCGGAGGGAGGAGGATTAGGTCTGCCCCACTCTTCATTCTCACCCTTATCCTGGCGAAAGTAAGAGCCCAAAGCAAACACTCGCTTGCTTTTTGAGAGCTTGAGGAATTTTTCGGTCATGTGACAGAAAGACAGCTCCATTCCCTTCATAAGACCAAGGAAATGCTACATCAAGGTGACCTGAAACCTTTGGCTCCATTTTACAACATCTTGTTTGTACCTTCCCAGGTCATGATATAGTCAGTGCAGCTTGAAGCTGGGAACTGGGGCTGTGTGTGTGTGTGTGTGTGTGTGTGTGTGTGTGTGTTTGTTTGTGTGTGTGTTTGTGTCTGTCTGTCTGTCTGTCAAACCTAACCCTGTACCACCACTGGCATGCATACAACTGAAAATCCTCCAGTTTCACTTTCTCCATCAATCAAGTCACTCAAGATTGTGGGGGGACAGTCACAGGAACTCTGAAATGCCAGGCCAGCCAGCAGGTAGCAGAAGGAGAGGAATCTGATGCCCTGGTGCTGACGCAAAGCTTTGTTAAGTGTTTGCTGGCACCCACTCAGGGGCCTTATGTCCCCAAGACCCAGAGTGGCTCCAAGTGGCATCTGTGTTCGAAGTCACATTGACTATACTCACTCTGCCCTTCTTCCACCTGCCTCAGACCCTTGTATGTGGACAGCTCAGAGCTAATACTTGGAGCCTGGACAGCTGAGACCTTAGAGTTAGTGGACGGTGTAATGTAAATTTGGCCCCAAGCCTAGCTCCTACGGACCTCCTCTCCCCCAGGGCTCCCTCTGCACCTGCTGTCTCTGCCTTTGTTCCCTGTTATTTACCAGCCAGCAAAGGGCACGTGTTCAGACAGTGTTGAGTGAAGGGCAAAGGTGGAGAGATGAATGAGTTTGCTTTTGATGGCGTCTCTCGAGTGCTTGTCGAAGGAGGCTGTTTAGCCGTTGGCTGTCTGCTTGCTTGCTCAGCTTCACTTTATTTGCATCAGCCAGTTTATTTAGAAGACCGTCCCTTTAAAGATTCTTCTGGCAATAGAATACTCTAGGTGCAGTGCCATTTTCTGAGGTTGGGACAAACACCCGGTTTCTCACAACTGTAACTCTTACCCCAGATCCACGAAGAAAGTATATCTGGGCTCTGGATCCAGTGGGCCCCTTATTAAGCTGTTAATCAGAATAAGAAACCTTTCTGAGTTACCCAAGCAGTGGGTACTTGAGGGGAGGTGGAGGAACATAGGGCAATGTGGAAGGTGAGAGGGAGGCCCTCAGAGGGGAAGGAGGGACACTAGCAATCACCAGGGATTTAGATCTGTCCCAGCTCAGGGCCTGGATTGAGATGAAGAAGCATGAGTTGTCCTCAGAGCACCCAGGGAAGCTGGCTCAGGGCTGCTTGGATCTGTGGCATGGACACCATTTCATGGTCTCTGTCTCAAGGAGCCTGAGCGGGGTCGTGTCTCCTATAACTATCTGGGAAGCGTTGTGGGCAGCTGGCTTTGATGTCTGCCTTTGTCATTCTGTCATGAGTCACTTGACCTCTCCTTGTGCCCCAGTTTCCAAATTTTACAACTCCCTGTTCACACTACGATGATGACTAACCCTGGTAAAGTGGCCTTTACCCTAACCCCATCTTACCAGTCAGGATTCTTACCAACTCCACCTGTTTATGGACATTGTGACTTTAGCTGGTAGTTTAGACTTGGGTTCTAGCTGAGGCTTTGCAGGGACAAGGCTGTGTCATCCTAACCAAGTCAGTACTTGCCAGGGTCTTGGTGTTGACCTCCGTATACCAGCAATAACTGTAACATCCCTTCCCAGTAAAGTATCAGGGTCTCGTAGTAATAGAAGGGAATCCCAGCCCCTGCCCTATCTCAGTCACCGCATGACAGGCAGGCAGGGCCACCGGCCAGTGACATGCCTTTCTGTCTTGGTGGAATAACCCGGTGATTGTCTTGGTAGCTGGCTGTGAGGGTCACCCCTCCAGTGGCTACACCTTAATTGTGTGGGTCCGTATCCCCACAGCGGCCAATTTGCCATCGTGAAGAAGTGCCGGGAGAAGAGCACAGGGCTGGAGTATGCAGCCAAGTTCATCAAGAAGAGGCAGAGCCGGGCCAGCCGCCGGGGCGTGTGCAGGGAGGAGATCGAGCGGGAGGTGAGCATCCTGCGGCAGGTGCTGCACCCCAACATCATCACGCTGCACGACGTCTATGAGAACCGCACCGACGTGGTGCTCATCCTCGAGCTGTGAGTGGGGCCCCAGGACGGGGATGGGGGGACGGGGGGACGTGAGAACCGCACCGACGTGGTGCTCATCCTCGAGCTGTGAGTGGGGCCCCAGGACCCACGACGGGGGGGGGGGGGGGAGGGGGGGGCGGGGAGACCGCACCGGGGGGGTGCTCATCCTGGAGCGGGGAGGGGGGCCTCAGGACGCACGAGGGGGGGGGGAGGGGGGACGTAGGGTGGGCAGCAGAGATGGGTCAGGGTAGTGGAAGCCCTGACCACAGGCCCCCAGGGCAACCAAAGCTCAGCCCAGAGAAGATGCAGTTAGTGGTAGGCAGTTTCCCTCTGCCTCGGTTATCCCATCCTCCTCCTAAAACGGGGCCAAAGGAGGGGTGAGCTCGCCAAGTGGCAAGGGTAGCGAGGGATGGCCTAACCCTTACTTTCACTGGGTCTCGGAGATCAGAGAAACCAGTGATTCTGGCTTATTTCTTGGCCAGAGGGGCACTTATGAGGGTGAGAAGGAGCAAGAGGGTAGCGTGGGTAGCAGAGGCTGCCAGAGAGGGGTCTGTCTTAAAGAGAGGAAAAGGAACACCCTTTCAGCTCTTCCAGAACCCTTCGCTAGCCCTTCCCTGGGGAGAATCCACTGCACTGGCACTGTGTTCAACACTTGTGTTATCACAGTGGTAGCTGTTTTTTACCCACTAGACCGCCTCTCTGGTCAATAGCTACTGTTTGAAGAGCCCTGCTGTGCTCCTGCATTCACAAGGTGTCTAGCGTCTGTCGTCTTGCTCAGTCCTGGCTTTAGGGAGTCTTACTAACTCAGAAAGGTGATTTTTATATCCATTCCGTTTACCTTATTTCACCCTCATAGTGATACAACCACAGAGACTCTTAGGATACCCATTTTACAGATCAGGGCACCGAGAAGTCAACATCCTATCGCTGGGAAGTGGCAAGGCTGAGACTGCCATCTAAATGGCTTGTGCGGATAACCATACACACGAGGTGGGACAGCCTTGTGATGGCCTTGTGGGGAAGGACTTCACGGTGGTGGCTGGTGGAATTTACTCAGGTGACACTAAGACTCCAGCTTGGTTGGCCACTCTGATGTCCTCCTGAGTGAGTCCCCGTGGAATGAGGGTAGTAGAGTCACAAGTGACAGTAGCTTTATCCAGCCAATCAGCAAGACCCCATGATAAGAGTGTTCTGAGCCTCGTGAGCATGTAGTACACAACTGTCAATCAGCAGAGGAGTGGGGTGTCTGCCCCAGAAATTCTTGATTTTGTGACTGTGGGCAAGTCACCTGTGAACCAGGAAGTCTCCTCAACCTGCCTCCGGATTGAGTGGACCACCTGACATTGGAGAGTGCTCTAATCTGAGACTTACCTGCATGTTGGCAAGATAGAAATTTATCTAGCAGAAGGGAATTTGCATCCTTTCACATTTGATTCTTGAATTATCAACCAACCTCAGTGTTTAACTGCATGGAGTTTCCCATGCTCTCGCCTTCTCTAGGGTCCAATGTCCTCTGTGTTTCACCCATGGACCCCTTGGTAAAATGAACTAGTTATTGTCTGTGCCTCCCTGACCCAGACAGGAGCCTGATGAAGACCACCTTCTCCTTCCCCAGGGATGGTCAGCCACATGGACACTCCACATGGTGTGCACTAAGGCGAAAGGTCACTGGTTAGCATCCTGATTCCCAGCAGAGAGTGACAAGCCCATCTTCCTGGGAAGGCCAGAGTCACTTCTTCAAATGGCTATTTATTATCACCCCCTTTCACCCACAGGAACTGCAAGGAAGGGATCTGTAATTCTCCCGTCCAAACACAGCTACTTTGTTTCTCTGTGGTTCCTCTCAATCTTTATCGCTTTGCATATAATTTTACAATTTCCTGTTCTACTTTTTCTCTCCAACTAACAAAATTCCATATATAGTCCTTTCCCCCATTTTAATAACTATATCATGTTTCATTAAATTGCACAGCAGTGTTTCTCTATTGCTGGACATTTGCTTATAATTTTACAGCTGTTATCTATTCCAAATTTTACTGGCAAAAAAAACTTTCTTCCCAATGTTTTCTCCTTTTCTTTTGAATTAGTTATTTCAGCTGACTCTCCAGGAGTGGAGGGTTAAGTTAAAAGTGGGCAGGTACAGGCTCTTGGTGACTTCACTTCCAAAGGATGCAGGGACTGGGCAGTGTTTCTGTTTGCCTTCAGCCTTGGTGGCCGTGGGTCATTTGTTTAAAAAAACACCTTTTTCTTTATTCATCTTTATAGTTATAAATCAGTATCTTATGATTTCAGTTGGTGTTTCTTTAACTGCTGGGAAAAAATGGTCTTCCCCTGTTTGTGGAACCCCAGCATTTAGGGTAGAAGATGCTTCTGCCTTGTCTCCAGTTCTCCCAACCAGGGCTCACGATCAGCCAGTATTTATACGCGCGGTCGTCTTGTGAGTGCAGGTGCACCATGGGTAATATCAGTCCCCACGCAGGTGCTGCCGGACTTGCCATGCTTGTTGAGTTCTAGCTGCCCACAGTTTCTGTCTCCTCCTCCACTTCCAGGTTCCTCGTTGTGGTCGGATGTCTAGCTGAGGAACGCTAAGGGTTTATGAAATGAGAAAAGAGCCAAGTTTTCAAAGACCATGCTCAGACCACGCTTGCTGGGCTCCAAGGAGGATTTCCTAAAGGAGGAGGACTTCTGGGGAGGGGAGGACTTCCCAGGGGAGAGGAGGACATCTTGGGGGAGGACTTCCTAGAGGAGGAATTCTGAAGGTTTTTGCTTGGACTTGGTGACTCTTGTTGGACTGATCGGAAGTTTTTGGCATTTGAGTCCTCACTGGGCAGTAGGCTTGCCCAGGGCTTGGTCCTAAGGGTTATTGTCCTCTTGTTCATTTTCAGAACTTACTTGTTTATTCATCAGTGTTTTTCTCACACAGCATCTCACTAATGTAGTTAAGACTGGTCTAGACCTCATGACACTCCTGGCTCAGCCTATGAAGTGCTGCCTTGACAAATGTATGGATTTATAGATGTGTGTCACCACATGTGTATAAATGTGTGTGTGTGCGCATGTATGTGTTCAGTATACGTACACATGCGTGCATGTGCCTCTGTGTGTGGAGGCCAGAGGAGAACATCCAGTGTCCTGCAACACCATTCTTTGCCTTATTTCCTTGAAACAGGTTCTCTCCCTGAAACTGGAGTTGAGCTGGCAGCCAGCAAACCCCACTGAAACTCTTGTTCCTGCTCTGCACAGTACTAGGGTTACAAGTGTGCATGACCACACCCAGCCTTTTACTTGGGTCCTGAGGATTTGAACTCAGGTCCTCATGTTTGCAGAACCATCGCTCTTACCCGCTGAGTCATTTGCCCAGCCCCTTACTTGCAGTGTGAATGGTCACTGTTCCCAGAGCTCTCTTTAGCAGCTGTTGTCTGGTCTGGTGCTTCCTTTAATGTCTGCTAAAGGGGCTGGTACTAGAAGACATGCCAAGCCCTGACTCCTCTTCCCTTCAGCTGTCTTTATCCCGTCTGTGGCCATAGAAGCACCTGCTTCTGGTCATGGCAGTTGAAGGGAGGATTAGGAAGGATTTTGTTGTCTGTCTAAGTTGACTTCTGTATGGCACTAAGACTACATTCAATATCTCAGTAGCTGAACTCATGTCATATTTGGAGACTGCTCCTTTGTACCTCTAAATGCCCTGGGTCTTCCTGGGCTCTAGGATGGCAGCGAGTGATACCCTGGCAAGTGCTCTTAGGTGTTGCTGATGCTTCCTAGTGTCCTAGGCCCAGCAACTGTGGCAACATTGTTTCTCCTTGTGCAAGTCATTTATACACTGTTGCATATCCAAGCGGCTCCCTTGGGGGAGGGGGTGAGAAGGCACAGCATCAACAGCACAGACACTGGGAGTCAGTGGAAGGCAAACAACAAACTTGTTTATTCAATAACGGGGAAGGCTTATATACCCTCCTCCCAGCACCCAGGCTGTGTCCCAATCTGGTGGTATTGCATGGTCGTCCCCTATTGGCTGGGCATGATCAAGAACTCTGACAGTGATCAGGAAGTCTGACAGCGCCTGTTGCTAGGTCCTCAGGCCGACTTCAGGTTGGTTCATAAGGAAGTATGTTATGTGCATGCCTTGGCAACTGGTCTGAGCCAATTTCCTCAACCCTATGGGCCTGTCCTACTACAATACACGTTATCAGAAGGACTCTGGAAAATATTTCACCAGGTGTACCAACCTGCAAGGGAGAAGGGGTTGACCCTGAGAACACTATTACAGAAGAGAGCAGCCAGACTCTTAGCCTTTGCTTTACATATTAAAGCCGGAGATATTTGATTTGGGGTGTGAGCT
The DNA here is from genome assembly GCA_902168325.1 of Peromyscus nudipes. Classification (NCBI taxonomy): domain Eukaryota; kingdom Metazoa; phylum Chordata; class Mammalia; order Rodentia; family Cricetidae; genus Peromyscus; species Peromyscus nudipes. The sequence goes on along the minus strand of CABHPH010157487.1, from coordinate 12,521 downwards.
GAAAGAAGCTTGGAAGGAGCCAGGTGGTGGTGGCACGAGCCTTTAATCTCAGCACTGGGGAGGCAGAAACAGGCGGATCTCTGGGAGTTTGGGGCCAGTCCCTATCGAAGGAGGAGGAAAAGGAAGAAGAGGAAGAGGAGGAAGCAGCTTGGGAGGAGATGGGAAATGACCCTCTCTTAGACCTGAGAGGCTTTTGGGTAAAAATTATGTTGCCAGGTTTGTAGTGACTTTGATGTGTCCTCATTTCCGGAGTAACTTGGGCTTCCTGATGTGGAGAGAGCAAGGTGAAAGGGTCCCATGGTGATCTGGCTTTAAGTCCTGGTTTTGTCACTCACTAGCTGTGTGACCCAGGGCGAGTCACTTGCTCTCTTTGACCCCCCATTTCCTCCTATGACCAATGGGGTTAGAGGAGTAATCTGCATTCCTCCAGGTAGATGTGAGGGTCAAGTGAGAGAATATTCAGGAAGGCGTATTGTAGGAATGGTGAACTCTAAATAAACTTTTTTGAGACCTCCTCCAGCACTGTACCCCTGCAGTGACACTGTACCTAGTTTTCACTTCAAGGACTTATCAAGGGCCTCCCGGCCGTGATCCAGCCTTGAGTCGGCAGTCCTCCCAGCCTGAGGTGTCCAGGAGACATCTTTTCTCACTCTTGTTTCAAGAAGAAAAGCTGACGTCCTGGAACTTGCACACTGCCCATCCCAAGGTTAAGGTTGTGGAAGGACTGGGCCTCCACCCTAGCCTGGGGAACAGACTCAAAGTGACCCTTGCAGCAACTGTGAGGTTCCAGTGGGGACAGGATGCTGGATGATGTCACCGTGAGACACAGAAAATGCTGTGTGTGCTTGACTCCTCCCCAGCACCCGGTCAGCCCCTGAGGGCCACACCCAGCTCACCCTGAGCAGAGAGGGCCTGCAGTGTGCACAGCAGATTCGCTCCATGAGTACCTGTGTCCCCTTCCCCCGACCTTAAACAGTAGTCCTGTTTCTGTCATAAAAGTACCCCAACAAAAGCAACTTAAGGGAGGACGGGTTTACTTTGGCTCCTATTTTGAGGGTGTAGTCCATCACAGCAGGAAAGGCATGCTGGTCACATTGCAACCACAGCCACAAACCAGAGAATGGTGAATGTCGGCGCATAGCTCGCTTTCTCTTTTTTTATCCAGTCCAATAGAATTGAATATTGACCATGTGTGATTCTAAATTTTCCAGTCGCCACATTAAATAGATAAAAAGTAATAGGTGAACTAATTTTAATAATAATTTTATTGAGCCCAACACATACTGACTTTATTATATAGCCAGTGTGAGGTTATTGAGTATTATATATATGTATGTATGTATGTATTTTAATTCTAAGTCTACATAAGCTGATGTGGATTTGACATTTGGAGTGGAGATCCACTTGTAGGTAATGCACTGACTGGTTCAAGTGCACAGCAGTTTTATCTAAACAGTAAACTTGTGCTTAGTGAAGAAATTTTATTCTGTATCAGTTTTTGTGTTAAAATTAAATTAGATAAAAAAATTCAATTCCTTAGTCACATTAGCCATATTTCAAGTGCTCAGTAGCCACACATGTTTAGTGGCCAAATATTGTTGAGCAGACTAGATAGAGAGGGCTAGTGAGGTGGCTTCAACAAATAGAGTGCTTGTACGCAGGCCGGGACATTCCTGTGCACTATTATGGGGTGTGGAAAACGCTGGAAAGGGCCAGTTCTGTAGGTTTTTTTTTTTTTTTTTTTTTTTGGTTTTTCAAGACAGGGTTTCTCTGTGTAGCTTTGCACCTTTCCTGGAACTCGCTTTGGAGACCAGGCTGGCCTCGAACTCACAGAGATCCGCCTGCCTCTGCTTCCCAAGTGCTGGGATTAAAGGTGTGTGCCACCACCGCCTGAGTTCTGTAGTTTTTTATATATTATTTTATGAAGTATTATGTGTAAGTTAAGGACCATGTCTAGACTATCTTGAGCCCATGAAGAAGGCACACTTCATAAAATCAAAGACAGGAAGCTCTAGGGGCCATTTTGCCCAATCTGCTCTTTTTCAGGCGAGAAAAACCACCGAGGCTTGCCTAGAGCAGGGAAAGGAGACACCAGGTCACAGCCAGGCAGGGCTAGCATTTATTCTTCTTTGTCATCTGTCTGTCTGTTCAGACTGTGACATTCATTCCCCTTACCCCCCAATTAATGTCATCTCTCATGTAAAATATGTTTATACTATCCTAAGAGGCTCGAAAAATCTTCACTGATTTCAGCATTAGAATTTAAACCCTGATGACGCGCCAGGCATGGTGGCCCATGCCTTTAATCCCAGCACTCGGGAGGCAGAGGCAGGCAGATAGATATTTATGAGCTTGAAACCAGCCTGGTCTACAGAGTGAATTCTACGCCAGCCAGAGCTACAAAGGAAGACCCGTCTTAAAAAAGAAAACAAGCAAACAAACAAAAGCCAATGTCTTGGAGAGCACATCTAAGTCAGTTATGTCTGGGATTCAAGGTGATTCGTTCTGAGGCAAATTACATTTTAGTTGAAATGGGAGCATCGCACAAGCATTGTGGTTTTAAAATTCAGTGTGTGGTAGGTATAGTATAGATCTTTCTATCTCAAAGGAGCAAATTAGGAAAGGAAAAAATGAGTGACAGATCTTGAGTCAGCAAGACCTCACAGCTTTAGAATCATTTGGCCATACTATTTTGTCTTTCAGGCCCACCAGGGCACCCACAGATCCTGCATAAACAGCTTTGGGTAACCCTGCCCCTGTCTTTGCTGGGAGCAGCCCACACCATAGCCCTCACAGGTTGGAGTCGCCTGACTGTGGCTCTTCCAGACTAGAATGGTTCGCACACCTGTGGGCCTACTGGTCTGGAGTCTCCAGGCAACCCCATTCCCATGGCCTGCTGGGTATTACTATAGTGAGCCCGCGCTCTCTGCATTGGCCTCCACCCACACCACAATTCTCTTTCCAGGGGCCACCAAACTCTGAGGCATCCTTTGAAAGCCAGGTGGAAGCAGCCACACCCCCACAGCTTTGCTAGGCACAGAGCAATCACATCAGGAGCCAGTGGGAGCCACACCTGGTGTGACTGATATGCGTGGTGTTAGAGTTCAGGAAGCAAAGGCCTCCATATGAGCCAGTGCTGGGCAGTGGCGGGGCTCTTCCCTTGATAGGGTTCTGTCCTCCAGACCCTGAATGTGGCCTTCTAATGGGAGTGGAGCTCTTTCCCTACGAGAAGTCTAAGATGACTTGAAATCATTATCTCATTGTCTTGGACAATAGGCCCTTTATACAGCTGACTAATCTCCCTCATTGTCTGGATGAATAACACCTGGCCTCCCTAGGGATGGGCGATCCGTGTAAATCTCCTTATCAAGCAAGCCTCAGGCACACCTGTGTTCCCTCTGCCACAGATTTTTCTCATTTTTTTCTCCCCAGTAGGAATAGTCTGGAAAAAACTTCCAACTTTTATGTTTTCCTATTTATTCTAACTAATAATTCTATTTTTAAAATACTGCTCTTTGGGCCAGTAAGATTGCTCAGTGAGTAAGGGTGCCTGCCACCAAGCCTGATGGCCCGAGTTTGATCCCTGGGACCCATGTGGTGGGAGGAGAGAACCACCTCCTGCAAGTTGTACACACACACACCACATGCATAGACTCACACAGACAGACACACATGCGTACATACTACACACCACATGCATAGACTCACACAGACAGACACACATGCGTACATACTACATTTAAAAAAAAATCCTCTTCTTTTACATTTCACTGTGTCAAGAGGAACCAGACCACTTAATCAGCACGGTGCCTAGACATTTTCTCAGTCAGATATCCAATCTCATCACTTACAAGTTCAACCTTCCATAGATACTAGCACATAAAAAAAATTTGGGGGATATTCGATCACACTGTAAACCCCCAAGTTTGCATTTGCGTTAATTAAATAAAATTAACCTTGGGTCAGGAGCCTTCATTAACAACTAGCTGACAGAAAGTAATCATGGAGCCCTAGAGGGCATCCAGGACAGATAGAGAGACACAGGAAGTAGAAGGGAGGGATTTGGAGTGGCGCAGCCTTTTCTGGTTTGGTCAAGCAGGAGAGAAAATTAGCTAGTAGCTACTCAGCCTTTCGGAGCTCACAGGTTTTCATCCCAGCCTTTGAATTTCGAGTTTTTGTGGGGTTTTGTTTGTTTTTTCAAGACAGGGTTTCTCTGTGTTGTTTTGGTGCCTGTCCTAGATCTCACTCTGTAGACCAGGCTGGCTTTGAACTCACAGAGATCCGCCTGGCTCTGCCTCCCAAGTGCTGGGATTAAAGGCGTACACTACCACCGCCCTGCTTGAATCTTAAGGTTTATTCCTAATTAGAACGATAGAGATTTAGTTAAAGCTACTTTTAGCAGCAGCGACATGCAGGAGCCGGCGCATGCAGGAGCAGAATTGTCACTAGACTGCTGCCAGAGAAGCAGGCCTTAACTTCAGAGTTGCAGTTGCTGACTGAGATAGCAGTAGATTAAGGCACAGATGCTGTGTTGAAGTTAAAACAATAAAAAAATCAGTGAAATTTCTCTGCTGTTTTATTACAAGAACTGTCTCTGTTTTATCGACCGATGCTGCGTCCTCGGTTCCAACTGCAATCCTCATCACAATGGTGGTTGCCCTCTGTATTTATCAGCATTCTGTTCAGAACCACTCTGATACTTTCAGGATGTTGAGACTCCCCTCCTCTTATTCTCTGCCCTCCCCTCCCAGAACCATTCCCTGCAGTTCATTAATGACATTGAAACTTATTCCAGCAGGCATTTTACAACTCCTCTGGCCTCAGCTGCCTCTTTCTTACTTCTGAAGCCACTTCCATATTTTTAGTGTTTGTTGGTTGGTTGGTTGGTCACAGTTATCACCCCACTCAATACAAACATCCTGTGTTAGGTTCTTCAGTTAGCTATATAACAAAATACCATAAACTGGGTGGCTTATCAAAACAGAAATTTGTTTCTTAGACTTCTCAAGGCTGGGAAATTCAACATCAAGACACCAGGAGACTTGTCTGGGGAGAACTTGCTTCTTAGATAGTGGTCTTCCTGGATAACTGAAAGGTTTCTGGGGTTCATGGGAAACACAGGTACCTGGATATCCTGTAGTCAAGGGGCAGGAGTTAGTCTGAGAGCCAACCAACCTCTTAAAGAACCTAGATCTAAAGGGGATGGTGGTGCATGCCTTTAATCCCAGCACTCGGGAGGCAGAGGCAGGCAGATCTTTGTGAGTTTGAGGCCAGCCTGGTCTACAGAGTGAGTTCCAGGACAGCCAGGGCTGTTACACAGAGAAACCCTGTCTCAAAAAAACAAAAAAACAAAACAACAACAACAACAAAAAAGTATATACCACTCACAAAATACACTAGAAAACAAAGTTTCCCAGTACCAAGGGAAACACTGGGGCAGATTGTCCTTTTGGGTAGGAGATTTATTGGAAGAATTATTAGTGCCATAGATAGACAGGTAGACATGCCAAGGGTTTGAAGAGAGTTTAGGCCCCCAGGGCTAAGTGATCTCTTTTGTAGGTTCCAGAGGGGACAGAGTGATCCCATACTATGTAGTTGAGAGGTAGCTCATAGTACATGCTTGCGACCAGGCTGTCACCGATTTCTGGGTGGAAGGGGAAGGGCAAAGATTTGGTCCTTTGGTTACTCTGTGTGTCTGTCATATGGGTTGTGCTGCCGGCAGCCCCTGATTATAAAGCTTCTCTTGGGGAAGTGAGGATCATAGGCTCCCAGACAGCCGTGGCAGGGCACCTGTTGTTTCTTTTATGGCAGCTGTGAGGGTAGAGACAGAAAGAAGTCTGAGTGACTGCTAGCCCAGACCTACCAGTTATGACCTCAGCAATTGCAAGGTCTTTATTTCATCCCAGTTTACCTTTGCTTCATTTCGTTTTTGTCCTTTTTGAGTTAGAGTCTTACTCTGTATCCCTGGCTAGGCTGGAAGTGGCTGTATAGACTGGGCTGGCCTCACGTTTGGGACAGTCCTCCTGCTTTTGTCCTTCAAGTCCTTGAGACTGGGGGTGTGTAATTTTAATTATTACACACACCACACTTCACACAATATTTGTAAGTTACAGAAGAGCTAAGCAAAGAAAAACATGCTATATAGGATCCTTCTGTGTGGCTCTGGCTGTCTTGGAACACGCAGAGGTCTGCCTGCCTCCATCTCCTAAATTCTGGGATTAAAGGTATGTGCCCCCAAGCCTGGCTAACCTGTAGGATTTTAAAAGACAGTGCAGAGCTATGCCAGGACTATGGGCGTGGCTCAGTGGGTAACGTGCTTGCTGCATAATCGTGAAGACCTAGGTTCGAATCCACAGCTCCCACATAGAAGCTCCACATCTCTAATCACTGGGGAAGAAGAGATGGGAAGAGCTTGCTGGCCTCAAGTCTAGCTGAATCCATGAGCTCTCACTGAACCAGAGAGGCCTTGTCCTAAAATATAAGGCAGAGAGCACTTGAGACAGACACTTGACGTCAACCTCTTGCTCCTACATGCATGTGTACACAAACATACACACATCCAGAACGACGTGTAAAGGGTCAGTACAAACAAAATATTCCCAGAGATCAGACACCAGGTCTGGAGAGCTTCGAAGTGGCAGTCCCAGAGCAGGGGAAGTCACGCTTACTTGAGTCCAGGACAGTTAGAATTTGTTACTTGGTGATCTACAGAAGGCACATTGGAGGGGTCCATGACAGTGATGGGATGTGTGCCATGCTGTAGTCTGTGGTTCCTCCATTCATAAATCTGGGGTGAGAGGATGTGTCATTCATTGGTCTGATGGGTGCAATGAACTCTCGAGATACTTTTTTATTAACACAGATAATTCACTCACCACTGTCTGCCTTCTGGGTGTACCAGGCAAAGGGTATTTGTTCATATGAACAAACAAGATACCAAGTCAGGGGCTGGGAAGATGGTTCAGCAGGTAAAGGGGCTTGCTGCCGAACCTGACAGCCCAAGTTCAATCCCTGGAACAAACATGGTTGGAAATAGAGGCCTGCCTCCAGCAAGTTGTCCTCTGACTTCTGCCTGCATGCCATGGCATGCATGTCCCACCCTCACCAACTAACTCACTAGCTAGATGCCATGTCGTTGTACCTTATAAGGCATTGATACCCAAAATGGAGGGGCTGCGG
>CABHPH010157486.1:0-14761 GCA_902168325.1 Peromyscus nudipes | reverse complement strand
CTTCTTCTTCTAATTCTTCTTCTTCCTCCTCCTCCTCTTCTTCTTCTTCTAATTCTTCTTCTTCTTCTAATACTTCTTCTTCTAATTCTTCTTCTAATTCTTCTTCTTCTAATTCTTCTTCTTCCTCCTCCTCCTCCTCCTCCTCTTCTTCTTCTTCTAATTCTTCTTCTTCCTCCTCCTCCTCTTCTTCTTCTAATTCTTCTTCTTCCTCCTCCTCCTCTTCTTCTTCTTCTAATTCTTCTTCTTCTTCTAATACTTCTTCTTCTAATTCTTCTTCTAATTCTTCTTCTTCTAATTCTTCTTCTTCCTCCTCCTCCTCCTCCTCCTCTTCTTCTTCTTCTTCTTCTAATTCTTCTTCTTCTTCTAATTCTTCTTCTTCTTCTAATTCTTCTTCTAATTCTTCTTCTTCTTCTTCTTCTTCTTCTTCTTCTCCTTCTCCTTCTTCTTCTTCTTCTGTCGTTCTCCCAGGAATTCCGTTAACTTTGCTTCACATTTTTCCTGAAGATTGAAGGGTTTTCTGTCAGGATCACAATTAAAAGACTAACAACAACAACAGCAACAAAACCTTTGAGAAAAGCAAAAAAGGAAAGCGCAAAGTAGAGCTGGAGAGAAGGCTCAGGAGTAAAGAGCGCTGGCTGATCTTGCAAGGGCAGCATACTCTGGGCCACCAGGCCGTCTCTCCATCCTACTCTCCTGTCTTTCTCTTGGTTTGTTTTCCTGTGTGTGTGTGTGTGTGTGTGTGTGTGTGTGTGTGTGTGTGACAGTAATATGTGTACAGGTGCCCTCAGAGGCCAGAAGAAAGACTCAGATCCCTGAGAGCTGGAGTTACAGGTGTTGTGAGCCACTCTTTGTGGGTGCTGGGAATTGAACTTAGGTCCTCTGAAAGGTAAGTCGTCTTAACCACTGAGCCCGCACCACAGCCCCCACTTCTGTCTTTCAGGGCAAATCTTTCAGCTGCATCCCCTCATTTCTGTGGATGAACTAACATGAATTAACCATTTTTTTTCCTCCCGGTATTCTACAATTGCTTACAGTGATGCAGTGAATAACCTTCTACATAGTGTGTCTTCTAGACATGGGATAGTAACCTTGCACATAGTGTGTCTTCCATGTGCCCTCCAAGGGCACTAGACATGCACATAGTATACATGTATTCATGCTGGTGAAACACTTATACACATTAAATAACAATGAATAAATAAACTGGCTCTTCACCTGCTTGACTTTTTGTCTTGTTGGTGAGTAGGAGGCTGCAACTCCGAGTAATTCTAACTTAATTTTTCTAGTTACCACTGGGTTCACTTAATCTGTAAGATCAGACCTCTAAGGCTGGGCGGTGGTGGCACACGCCTTTAATCCCATCACTTGGGAGGCAGAGCCAGGTGGATCTTTGAGAGTTCAAGGCCAGCCTGGTCTACAGAGCGAGATCCAGGAAAGGCACAAAGCTACACAGAGAAACCCTGCCTCAAAAAAAAACAAAAAAAAAGGATCAGACCTCTAATTTCCAGATATCAATCTTTCCTTTCCTCCCTGTGGTGGTTTGAACCATACTGACCCCCATAGGCTCATTTGTTAGAATGCTTGGTCCCCAGTTGTGGAACTGTTTGGGAAGGATTAGGGGGTATGGCCTTGTTGGAGGAGGTGTGCACCGAGGATGGGCTTTGAGGTTCAAGGGCAGACTCCAAGCCCAGAGTTTCTCTCCCTCTGTCTGCCTACAACTTTCAAATCATAAATAAGCTCTCAACTGCTTCTCCAGTACCATGTCTGCCCACCTCCATGTGGGCCTGGAATTCACATCACCCCGCCCCAGAGTCTCAAGAGCCAGAGTCCAGGTTTGAGCCATGACACCAGGGCCAACCCTTAGTCATTTCTAATGTTTTTTTCCTCTAGTGTGTTCAATGGTCCCTTCCTGTGAAGGTGCTTGTTTGTGCTTTTAATTTTTGTTTTTTTGGTTTTTTTTTTCGAGCCAGGGTTTCTCTGTGTAGTTTTGGTGCGTGTCCTGGATCTCACTCTGTAGACCAGACTGGTCTCGAACTCACAGAGATCTGCCTGGCTCTGCCTCCTGAGTACTGGGATTAAAGGCATGCACCACTACCACCCGGCTTGTGCTTTTAATTTTTGAGTTTCTATTTCAAGAGGGTTTGAGTGTGTGTGTTTGTTTTGAGGTAGGGTCTCTCTGCATAACCCTAACTGTCCTGGAACTCACTATGCAGAGCAGGCTGGCTTCAAACTCACATCTGCCTCGGCCTCCCCAGTGCTGGGATTAACGGAATGTGCCACCAGCCTGACTCTCTAGAGTTTTTTTTTTTTTTCAATTCCTTTTAGATTTATTTATTTTACTTTATGTGTATGAATGCTTTGCCTGCATGTGTGTGCCTGGTGCTGGCAGAGGTCGGAAGAGGGTAACGATGAGCCACCATGTGGGTGCTGGGAATAAAACCCAGGTCCTCTGGAAGAGGAACACGTGCTCTTAACCCCCTAAGTCCTCTGCAGTGGTCTCCTGAAGAAGTCTCCAAACATACTGCAGGAGTTTTTGTTTGGTTTTGCAGCAGGGTCTCATAGCCCAGGCTGGCCTCAAGGATCTGTGTATAGCTGAAGATGACCTTGAACTCTTGATTTTCCTGCTTCTGTCTTCCAAGTTCTGGTAGTTCACGGTGTCCACCATACCCAGCTTCTCCTTCACACCCTCAGATATTTGCAGACATCTGGTGGGTTATGCTATCTCTTGCCAGTATGGCTCTGGAAATGTTCACCACCTTCAATATTTTGAGTCTCATTTTATTTTCTTGCAGAAAATTTGTTTTCATTTCATCTGACTTCACCACTTTTTGACCTTTTTTAATAGATTTTTTTCAGGCAATCAGTCCCTCTCTTCCAACTTCCCCCAGATCCTCCCTACTACCCCACCCACCCACATCCACACCCTTTCTTGCTCTCATTAGAAAATAAACCCGGGCGGTGGTGGTGCACGCCTTTAATCCCACCACTCGGGAGGCAGAGCCAGGCGGATCTCTGTGAGTTCGAGGCCAGCCTGGGCTACCAAGTGAGCTCCAGGAAAGGCACAAAGCTACACAGAGAAACCCTGTCTCGAAAAACCAAAAAAAAAAAAAGAAAGAAAGAAAGAAAAGAAAAAGAAAATAAACCAGGCATCTCAAAAGAAAAAAGAGTAAGACAAATTAAAAACAAATTTGGATAAGACAAAACAAATAAACAGAAGGAAAATAAATAAATAGAACCAAAGAAACACATATAGACACAGAGACATACAGAGAGAAATCTCACAAAAACATAAAACTTTTGGAACTAAAATATAAAAGAAAAGTTAAAAAAAAAAAAAATCCCAGACAAAGCATTATGAGACAAAAAACCCAAAATCTCCAAAAATACCAAGTTCGTTTTGCGTTGGCCACCTACTGCTGGGCATGGGGCCTTCCCTTGAGTGTGGTTTGTGTACCTGGCGAGACTGTTGGAGAGAACACATTTTTGCTTTGTGAGCAGTTGTCAATTGGAGACGAGAGCTTCTGGGTTGGGGGTGGGGGCTTGTTCCCACTTCCCCTTCTCAGCAAGGGCTCTGGCTTAGACCTTGGTTTCGTCAGTTTTTGGAAGGAAGGTAGTTTCCAAGATTCTTTGTTCAATGGTGCCCCCTTCTGTCCATATTGTGAAGTACAGCTTTTGAATGTCTCAAAGACTTGCGTGCTACCTCCAATTTAGAATGCGTTCTTAACAATACACAGGTGTTGTGTGCCAGCCTCCTTCTCTCCTCTCGCTCACCTTTATTCTGCCTTCCTTTTCTCACTACCTTCTCTTCTTTGTTCTTTTGAGACAGAGTCTTTTTTAAAGATTTATTATTTTTTATGTGTATGTGTGTAATGTCTCTGTGTGGTGTGTACACCACATGTGTGTGTGTGTGGTTGCCGGTGGAGGCCAGAAGAGAGCCTCGGATCCAGTTGTCCGCAGTTGTGAGCCACTGGAAGTGGGTGCTGGGACCAACTCTGGTCCTCAGCAAGAGCAGGAAGTACTCTGTACCTCTGAGCCATCTCTCCAGCCTCTTCAGGGTCTTCCCTGCACTGCTCTGACGTACCAGGATTCCTTTCATCAGACTTGGCTTCCTCTTTCCTTTTTTTTTTTTCCTTTTTTTTCAGAGCTGAGGACCAAACCCAGGGCCTTGTACTTGCTAGGCAAGCGCTCTACCACTGAGCTAAATCCCCAACCCCGGCTTCCTCTTTTAAACTAGTTCAAGGCAGGGTTTCTCTGTGTAGCTTTGGCTGTCCTGGAACTCACTCTGTAAACCAAGATCCGCCTGCCTCTGCCTCCAGAGTCCTGGGACTAAAGGCATGCGCCACCAAACCCAGCTAGATATTTTTTGGTTTGTTAACTATGGCTTCTCTTTAGGTAGCCTAGTTTGGCCCAAGGGTGGCTGAGGCAGGAGGCCAGTCTGGGCTATATAGTAATTTTCAAACCGACCTGGGCTACAGCATGAGACCTTGTCCCCCAGCCCTCAAAGGATGGACTGTGGGCTCGTGTGCCTGCAAGCCAGTCTATAAGTGTTGTTTTTTGTCCCCCACTGTAACGTGGAAGCAACCATGAGAGCCCTCCGAAGAAAAGTGCCCTCGATGACGGTCCGATAAATCTTCTTCTGCATGTGTTTTTGCGGTGCTGGGCATCGATCCGGGGTCATTGCGCAGTCTAGGCAAACTCTCTACCACTGAGCTACCCCCTCAGGCCTTTCACTACATCTTTAAAACATGTGCTTGGCCCACGGGGCATGAGTTGTTGACCTTGTTCTACACTGATATTTGGAATGTGAAAGGTTCAGACTCAGGCAGTCATTACTATTCTCAGTAACATAGAAGTTCATATTGATTTCTTGGAGTTCTTTATATATGCAAAGTAAATACCCATCTCTGTGGCAGCCTGGGAGGGGTGGGCCAGATCCTCTTCTGACAGGAAGAACTGTGGCCCTGCTGCTGGGGATGCATGAAGCAGATGGGGTTTAGCTGTAATTTTAGGATCCCTCTCATCTGCAGACAGCTGTATCTGGGTCACAGCTTCCAACAGTCCAGTATCTGGTACAGGGTGCTGTTGGGAGACAGGCCTCCCTATCCGCCTGATTTAACACCCTCTGATGTCCGTCAGCGTTTGTTCCAGAGTTCCCTGCTGGTGACTGAGGACTCCTGGGGCCTGCCTTTCCAGTCTGTCACCAGCCCGGTTCTGCCCCCTCCCACTTCCTTCATAGATATTTACCCCAGCTAAACTTCCAGCAGGTCCACTTCCCAATTCTGTCCAGCTTCTGGAAGATCCAGACTGTGACACTCTTACTGTTGCTGTGGATGGCAGACACCTCCGTGACTTGAACTTGATTACAATGCAATTTTTTTTCTCAGTAGAGACCTGTCTTCACCCTCATCTATTTCCTCTCTCTCTCTCTCTCTCTCTCTCTCTCTCTCAATGTCTCATGTAGTCTCAAACTTACCTTGTAGCCAAAGATAACATTGAACTTTAAGATTTATTTATTTTGTGTGTGGATGTTTTTCCTACATGTATGTCTGTGCACCATGTGTGTGCCTGGTACCCATGGAGGTCAGAAGAGGGTATCTGAAGCCCTGGATACAGTTGTGAGCCATCTGTGTGCTGGGAACCGAACCTGTGGCCTCTGCAAGAACAAGTGCTTGTAACCATTGAACCATCTCTGCAGGTTCCCGTTTTCATTCTTATTCAAGTACAAGCCACGTATGTGCAGGCTCCTTCCGAGGCCAAAGAGTATGTCAGATTCCTTAGAGCTGGAGGTACAGATAGTTAGGAGTCTTGTGACGTCAGTGCTGGGAACTAAACTTGGGTCCGCTGGTGGAGCAGTACTCTCTTAAATTTCTTTCTTTTTCGAGACAGGATCTTTCTACATAGCTCTGGCGGTCCTAGAACTTGCTCTGTAGACGAGGCTGGCTTTTAACTCACAGAGATCTGCCCGCCTCTGCCTCCTGAGTGCTGGGATAAAGGGAGATGCCACCATGGCCAGCTCTCTTCCTTGATTAAAAAAAATTCACTTTTGTTTTTAATCTTACAATATGGGTGTTTTGACTGTGCACCACATGCATGCAGTACCTGCAGCAGCCGGAAGAAGGCGTAAGATTCTCCCTGGGGCTGGAATTGCAGCCAATTGTTAGCCGCCATGTGGGTGCTGGGAATGGACCCTGGGTCCCTCTGGAAGAGCACCCAGTGCTTTTAACTGAGCCATCTCTCTACCCTCTCAGCAAGCACTCTTAATGGCTGTGCCATCTCTCTAGACCTGACCTTGAACTTCTGACCCTCTTGCCTTCAGAATTCTGGGGACACAGGTGTGGGTCACCGTGACTGGCTTTCTGTGGTGCTGAGGATTGAATCCAGGGCATTGTGCCTTCTAGGCAAGCTCTCCACCAACGGGATTTTATTGCCAGCCACCATCACCCCTTTTAAACCCAGCTAGCCTGATACTGGAGGTGTCAATCCTGTGTCTCAGCTTCCAAGTGCTGAGAGTACAGGGGTACACGACCAAAATCAACCCATCCCCCTCGCGGCCCCACTTCTAAATAAATAGATAATGTATTGATTTTGTGGGTGTGGAGGTCAGAGGACAACTTGTGGGAGTTGGTTTTCTATTCCCACTGTGTGGGTCCCAGGGGTTGAACTTAGGTCTTCAGGCTTGGCAGTAGGCATCTTTGCCCCATGACCTCTCTCTCTGGCCTTCAATGCCATCTTAATATAACTTAAACATGAAGTTTTAGAGAGGAGGTAATACATGAGAGCAGGGACATGGGCTTGTCTAAAAGAGAACACACACACACACACACACACACACACACACACACGCACACGCACACGCACACGCACACGCACACACACACACCACCTTCTTCTCCAACTTCTTTGGCTGGCTCTCACTGAGTTACCAGTCTGGCCTTGAACTCATTATGTAGCTCAGACAGGCCTTGAATTCTATTTTCTCAAGCTTCAGTCTGCTCTGTGTACATGTATGTTTTTGTGCACAGGGTAGTACATACAATACATACTTGTGTGTGCATGTATGTGGAGGCTGGAGAGCAACCTCACATGTCATTACCCAGGAACTATCTACTTTGCTGGGGCTTTTTGTTTTGTTTTGTTTTCTTATTTTTTGGGGGGGGGCACAAGGTTTCTCTGTGTAGCCCTGGCTGTCCTGGATCTCGCTCTGTAGCCCAGGCTGGCCTCAAACTCACAGAGATCTGCCTGCCTCTGTCTCCACAGTGCTGGGATTAAAGGTGTGCACCACTGCTGCTGGGTCTTACTTTGCTGTTTTGAGATAGTCTCAAACTGGGGCTTAGGGCTTGCCAGTTAAGCTAGGCTGGCTGGCCAGTGAACCCCAGGAAGACCCAGCCTCCCAGGTGCTGGGGGCCACCACCGGGCATGCCACCACATCCAGCTTTTCACACGGCTACTGGGGGTCAGACTCAGGTTTGTGCTTCACCGCCTGAGCTATCCCACCCCCTACCCCACACCTGTGACTAGATCTTGATTTCCAGTTTCCAAAACCATGGCGGAATGGGTACGTGGCACTGAAGCCACCCCTTCTCAGTCCTCAGCCTAGCGGCCTTAACTGACCGACAGTACCCTCCACAGCTCAGCCTCTGTCAACCATGGCAAATGCTTTCTCTCCCTTGACTGGGGCTCATTGTGTATTGCTTGCTTGGTAAAACTGAAACCCAGTTCTTTCTGTCTCTCTAGCTGTAGGGGTCTCTGTGGTCACCACACCCAGGAGAGTAATGGTCCCAGGGAAGGCAAAAAGGCAGTTTGGTTGAACACAGCTCAGTAGCCAGTGTTGGTTCAAACTTTGGGAGTCTGACCCCGAGTCGTTGATTTTAGGAATATTTCAGAACAGCACAGGGTGGTGGAAACTTTTCTGGTGATAATTAACTCAACCCCGTGTGCACGATGAAGCATGCCTAAATCTCCCTGAGGAGCAAAGGAAGCTGAGTAAAGATTGGACGTGACTGCAGGGAAACTCCTTGTAGTGGACAGGTGACACTGTCCATAAGAATGGGTTCTGCAGGTTGACTGAGAAAAACAAATGTATGTTAAGAGTCTGGTGTGGCTTCCAGCCACACAGATAGCGCACAAGTCACCAGGTTAGAAAACATGTCCACTCCCAGCCTTCTGGGTGGACAACAGTACCGCATTCCTTCCCTTTTAAGAAACATCCCTGTGTACTAACATTCCAGGTTCCCTCTAGTCCTTATCCTACGCCTACTTCTATCTATGTATCTGTCTATCTAGATCTGTCTATCAGCTATCTAGCTGTACTCTGAGGCAGAGTCTCATGTACCCTAGGTTAGCCTCAAGCTCACTCTGTAGCAAAAAATGACCTTGACATTTTTATTACATTTTTGTTTAATTATTTTATGTGCATATGTGTATGCGTGTGGGTACGTACACGGCACAGCACGTGTAGAGGTCAGTTTTGGGGGAGCCAGTGCTCTCCTACCCCGTGTGCCCTGGGACTGAATTCAGGTTGTCAGATTCGGCAGGAAACACCTTTACCTGCGGAGCCATCTCACAGGCTTTAGACTACTGATCCTCCTGCCTCTGTCTCCCAAATGCCAGGTTACAGGTTTGCACCCCATGTCCATCTCAGAAACTCCGTTCTGTCCCATCCACATCAGTGCTACAGACCAAGGCTGAAGAAAGCTGCCTCATCGGCTTCGAACCTTTAAATTCATGACGCTCTCCTCAGTGGGCACTTAACTTCCTAGCAATGACTCTACATTTTTTCTAGTCCATTTACTCTCCTCTCAGAGTTAATTATCTCATCTTTTCCTCCCCCTGGCTCTCCGATGGTCGACTTCTTCCTTCACTAACAGGCCACTGGAGAACACTTCCTCCCAAAGCATCCCCTTCCCATGTGCCAATCCCCAGGCAGCACCTGCACACAGGCCCTCAGTCATGGGCTCTCCGGGTATGTGCCTCACCCCTCCTTTGCACTTTCCCCCCCCTACACCGCTGAGATTCACTGTCTAGTGCAGAAGGATGCTGTTTGGGGCTGAGGTGTGACTCAACTTCAGAGTGCTTGCCTGGTGTGTGGAAGGCTCTGGGTTTAATCCTCAGCACACACATACAATAAGTAAACTATAGCTTTCTTTTTATGCACGTATGTGGGCTTGTGTGTGTACTGGTGTGTATGTGTGTGTGTTCGTGTAGAGGCCAGAGGACAACCTTGGATATCATCCTCAGCAATGACATCCACCTCCTTTGAGACAATCTCTCATGGGCCAGTAGCTCAACAATTAGGCTAGACTAGCTAGCCAGCAAGCCCTGGGATCCTAAATCTCTGCTTCCTAGGAATTATAAGTGTGCACCTCCATGCCTGGTTTTTACATGAGTACTAGGAATTGAAGTCTAGTAACTGAGACAGGAGGATGGCAAATTCCAGACCAGGGTTACCATAGCCAAACCTTCTCTTACCATTTTTTTTTTTTCCTTTAATAGATGTACCCTTACTTGAACATCACACAATGATGCAAGGATCAGAATCCGGGTGTGATGGCATCAGCCTGGAATCCCAGCACTTGCTGCTAAGGGGTGCTAAGGCTGGAAGATCACAGGTCTGAGGCTTTGCTGGCTACACACAAGTCCCAGGCCAGCCTGGTCTGAATAATGAAACCTTATGTTAAAAAAAAAAAATAGTGTCGTTCAGTCTGGGTTACAAAATGAGTTCCAGGACAGCCAGGGCTACACAGTGAAACCCTGTCTTGGAAGAAGAAGAAAGAGAAGGAGAAGAAGAAGGAGAATGTGAGCTCCATGAGGGAAGGAACTTCTGCTTTTTTAGTTAATGTTTAACTCTGGTACCTGGAGTATTGCCTGCTACATAGTAAACATTCAATAACCATTTATTAAATGAACAAATGGTAGTGTCAACTTGCCCATAAATATAAATAGCTTAGCTTCTACCACAAAAGATATTTGTGAACATTTAGATAATTTCTTTGCAAGAAAAGAAATGCTCAATTGATTATGTGCTCAAAATTAATGTGTGTGTTCACAACAGAAAACCTTATCAGGCCATCATTAGTCAAAAACTTTGCTCTCTAGTTTTGGCAACCTTATTTCATTTGTTTGTTTATTTGGGCTTGTTTTTGGTTTAAACAGGGTCTCAGGTAGCCAAGGATAACCTTGAACTCTTAATTACTTTGTTCAGGTGGCTCTGACTTCGAGGCCAGCCTGGTCTACAGAGTGAGTTCCAGGACAGCCAGGGCTACACAGGGAAACCCTGTCTCAAAAAACAAAGACAAACAAAATAATAATTACTTTGCTTTGACTTGTAACTTACGTATATGTGTGAGAGAGAATACATGGGTGCAGGTGCCTGCAGAGGTTGGCTTGGGGGTGCGGGGGGGATTGGGGAGAGGGGTCAGATTCCCTGGAGCTGGAGTTTCAGGAGGTTTTGAGCATTGGTGCTGGACACTGAGCTAGGGTCCTTTGCCAAAGCAGCAAGTATTTTTCAACCACTGATTCATTTCTCCAGTCCCTACCTTGAATTTCTGATCCTCCTGCCTCGACCTCCCAAGTGCTGGGATTCCAAGCACGCACCACCCCATCCACCCAGCTCAGATGTTTTAAAGACCTAGCAAGTGTGTGGGTCCCTCTGTGCACCCAGACTGAATGTTAGGTTCAATTCTTCCACTGGTAGCACTCCAGATGTGCCTGTCTGCTTTGAGGTCTCATTTCCAAGGTCCAGCAAACACGGCATTCCAAACTGAAAAGGCTCCTCCAGAGAGAAAATGCTAGCTAAAAGATTTCAAAGAGATCCAAAACGGCCGAGGGGCCTTTGTCTGATCAGTTCTGCGTGGCTTTTGTGAGTCAAAAAAATCAGAGATGGAACAACAGTTTCTTCAAGCTATTCCCTCTGTCCGTAAGAAATGTTGTATCTCTGCTAGATCGAGTCCCCTAACAGCAGGGTCTCTCCTCTGGGAAGGAAGATTTTTTTAATTTGGGTGACGAATACATTGTTTCTGATTGCTCCTGGTATAGGGTCATAAACCCTCTGCTGCCCCTTCCCCCACCCCTGCCCACCCCTGCCCACCCCAGATGCCTGCTACTATCCTCAGTGGCATTTCCAATATCTCCACTCTTTCCACAAATAGCCACCACCATTAGAAGGCTTTAATGTTTCATTCCAAATGGATTAGTTCCTGTGACCAATAGCCAATGTAATTATAATGAATGTCGTGTTAATCCTAGCGCTATTTCCCTGAGTTCAATACATCACTGTATCTCAATCTTTCGCTCTTCGGCTGCTCAATTACCCTATTAGGCTGTTGGTGATCTTTTATTGGGACTTATTTCATCTGTGGTACATGAGCTTACTTTGGGCTCCAAGGAATCGGCCTGGCTGGTGTGATGATGGGGCTATTACTCTGGTTGTGCACCGCCTCCAGTCTGTCCCCTAAGCCACATTACAGAATCCCAGAGAATCAGCTGGAACGGGGAAGCTTTGGACATTAACTTTCCCAATAGATGATGCTGCCGGGTCCATTAAGAAAACGTATCTAACGTTTTAGAACAAGGTGGTGTCACGTAGAATAATATTCTAGAAGATACTGGGAAAAAAAAAAAAAAAAGACCTGCCACTAACAGTGTGGTTCACTAGATATTTCAAACAGCCCTCCTGCTTACTTTGGAGGCTGATGCTAACACACTGATGCTAAGTTTAAACACATAAATATTCATATACTTTATTAGGGCCATGAGAAACTAAGAAAATGTCTAAGAGCCTAAAACAGAACACAAAAAGCTGAGATCAGTGTGTTCTCATGTAGAAGGCAGGTGGCCATGGAGGAAATGTTAGTTAGTACGGGTCCTAGTGTGTGAGAACTGCCCTCCATGGGCTGTGAGACCAGGGAAAGAGCCAGACAGATCTGGGATCACACAGTGCAGTTCGTTGGGGAGGTGAGGGGTGGGCGTTACCAGCTGGATCCCTGTCACCTGAGCCTGAAGGAAGAGCATAATACTGGTTAGGAGGAAAGTGAACTTAACCTAAATTGGAAGGTATCTGGTTTATCTTAAACTGAGTCCAGCATGTTCCTGCAGCCAAGGTCTGGGCACAGCTCCATCTACCACTCTAATGGTTTTGTCTAGTTATAATCTGCAGGGAAACTATTGGGGATAAACACCCAGAATTACTGTGGGGTGGTCATGACAGTCATGACCCAAGAGTGCTGTAGTCATGTCAAGCTGAATCCATATAGGCCCAAAGAAGGCAGAAGGAGCAGCTGGAGAGACTGCCCAGCCAATGAGAGCCCGCTGCTCAAGTATGACGAACAGACAGCAGGTCCCCATCAGCCATGTGAAAAGCTGGGTGTAGTGGCAGGGGGCAGTGTAGGACGATGGGCATCCTGGGGCTCATTGACCAGCCAGTCTTTAACCAAATTGATGAGCTCCATTTCACTGTGAGATTCTGCTTCAAAACTAAGGTGGAGAGGGATTCAGCAAGACACCCGATGTGCCTTGACCTCCACACAGGGACACAGGCACACATCATGGGACAAGGTACAAAGGAGAGTGTGGATTGGAGACTAATGACTTCATCCAGGGCACACAGCATTGTGTGATTCCCCGGTGTACTTATAAAATATAAACCCATTGAGAAGTATTTGATCCAGTGCCAGTGAGGTGGGTCAGTAGGTAAAGGCGCTTGACACAAAAGCCTGCTGACCTAAGTTCAATGCCCAGACCCAGGTACAAGCAGAAGAGGTGAACGACCTCGACAAAACTGTCCTTTGACCTGTACTTGACCTGTACACATGCACTGTGGCATCACACACACACACACACACACACACACACACACACACACACTACCGAAGACAGACAGACAGAGAGAAAGAAAGGCAGGAAGGAAGGAAGGAAATAGAAGGGGGTCTGTCACACCAGGAATAAATCATCATGGTACAACCAGCAGAACCACTTACAAGAAAACAGACTAGGAGTTTTAATATGAGTCTAATTCACCATAAACCAAAGAAAGCCTACAGTTATTACATTAAAAGCAGTTAAAAACGTTGAAAAGTCCAACACCCTTGGACTGTAGCTCAGTGGTAGAGTTATTACCCCATGTCTGTGCGGCCACGGGTTCAATCCTCAGCACCACAAAATTTAGCCAAAGGGAAGAAAAAATCTCATACACATTTTGTTTTGGTTTTTGTTTCATTTTGCTTTCTCTTCCTTTCTCTCACTATGTAGCCCAAGCTAGACTAGAACTCAAGGCCCTCTTTGTCTCAGCTTCCTAAGTATTAGGAATTACAGGTGTGTGCTGCCATGCCCAGCGGCCAACATAGTTTGAAAAAACTAAAAACAGTGGAAGGCTAGCCCTCAGCAGACAGCAGGCTTTGGTATAAAATGAGACAATTCAGCCATGGATGCATGGACCTGAGAGATGGTTCAGTAGTGAAGAGCGCTTGCTGCCTGCAGTGGGGGTACGCACCTTTAATCCCAGCACTCTGGAGGCAAAGGCAGGAAGAGCCTGTGAGTTCCAGGTCAGCCAGGGCTACACGGAGAAACCCTGTCTCCTAAAACAAACAAGAAAAACAAAACAAAAGAGCACTGCTGTTTTTCCAGAGGGCCAGGGTTCAATTCTTAGCACCCACATGGCAACTCACAACTGTCTATGACTCCAGTTCCAGGGGATCCAACACCCTCATCTAGTCTCCTCACGTACCAAGCATTGCAGGTGATGCACAGACATATATGCAGATGAAATACCCGCACTCATAAAAATAAATACATCCTAAAAAGTTATTTTAAAAACACACGGACGTCTTCAAACAACTTTAGACAAACAGAAAGTGGGGCAGCACACGGGGACAACCTGGAAGCATAGCGGAACCTGTGCTCACCTATCGGGTGAGAGCAGAGGAATGGGATGATGAGCTTTCCAATAAATGCTTCTGGGTCAAGTGGCTGTCTGTAGGGACTCCTGTTTCACACCATGTCAAAAATCTTTTCCAACTCCTCTGTCAGTCTCCCTCCAGCAAGGAAGAAGGAAGCACCCCCAGAATTTGAGTATGGACAATTTAAAATAAAGAAGACCGTCAGGCCCCTAATCCCAGCCACGTAGGAGGCTGAAGGAGGGGGATTGTGAGTTCAGGTTCTGTAGTGTGAGTTCAAGACCATCTTGGGGAGTTTAGCAATGGTCTGTCTTTTAAAACAAACAAACCAACCGGCAGGAAGCCGGTGAGGGGCAGGGAGACTAAGTCTGTGGAGTGGTTTGCCTAGCATGTGCAAGGCCCTGGGTTCGATCCCCAATGCCATACACAAGAATTACCAACTACAGTTGTAACAGGGCCCCAGACCTTAGTAGCCCCAAGACCTTCGCACAACTGATGGAAGTCCCATTCAGTGTCCATGTGCTGTGAAACTCTGCACACAGACGCACCGCCTGCAGAAACGAAAACGAAGACCTAACCCATCAAAGAAAGAAAGAGAGAAAAGAAAAGAAAAAGGACCGGAAAAAAAAAAAGGAACAGACACCAGCTGAAGCAGGAAGGAACAAAAGAGCAGAGGTTAGCCAGGTAGTTGCCACCTTTGAGGTTGGAATGTGGTGCCTTGACCCAGGTCATGAGGTGTCTGCTCACCCAAGCAGCCAGGAGGAACAAGACTCTCTCAGCATCTTCTGAGGTGAGGCGGAAGGAGGGATTCCACTGAACCTTCTCTCCCCTCCCCAGGGTCTCCTCTCCCCTCCCCAGGGTCTCCTCTCCCC
>CABHPH010157485.1:0-41632 GCA_902168325.1 Peromyscus nudipes | reverse complement strand
TACTGGAGATGGAACATAAAATCCAGGCTCTTGTGCAATTTTGATCACCCAAATGTGTCAAGAGGACCATATTCAAATGAAAGTCCCTACCACTGAGCCATATCCCCAGCATCGTTTTTTTAGTAGCTTTATTGAGATGATTACAATTCACATAAGATTTAATTTGCCTGTTTTAGAAATTGTACAACATTAAATTTAATAAAATTGGGCCATTTCTGTTGACAAGTGTTTAGCTCTTGTGATATTCAGTCTTACATCCATCATCACCAGTTTAGATCATTTTCGTTATCCCAAATGGACCCTTCAATACTCATCTGCCACCTTCGCAATCCCTTTGTGCCCTCCAACCTAGGGAAGTTTCTATGTATTTGCCTCTCCTGGACTTTTTGTATATATGGGATGAGATATCACTTGTTCTTTTGTCATTGGCTCCTTTTCACGTTGTAAGCATCGTGTTTTTGAGGTTGGTACACACTGCAGTGTGTGTCTGTAGGACTCATTCCTTTTTATCAAATCGTACACACACACACACACACCCGCCATATCTTACACCAACATTTCCCATTTCCATTTACAGAGTCAGGCTGATTTTCCTCGCTTTTCTAGATGTGAGACAGGGAGAGCCTAGCTCAGTCTTCAGGTTTACATAGGCCAGACTCAGAATTCTGGTGAGAGCAAGCAGAGGCTCACAGTATGGTTTCCACCCAGGGTGGTGCTCCCAGAAGCTCAGCTTCCATCCTGCCTTTTCTCCTGCTGTTTGCTGTATTCCTCCAAGGGATCATTTCATTGTTTCATTCTTTTGTACATACATAAGATTCTTTTGCATGTATGTCTGTGTATGATATACTCCTGCGTATGTGTGTGATGTATGCATGCGTGCATGTTTGTGTGTGTACACCTGTGTGTAAGCCAGAGGTCAACACTGGCCATCTTCCTCTCTTGTCCATCACCTTATTTTTTTTTGAGACAGGATTTCACACTGAAGCTGGAGCTTACTTATTTAGCTACTCTGACTGTTCAGTCAGCTCTGGGAATCCTCTGCTTTGCCTCCATCCCAGAATAGGTTATAGATGCATCTTTCCGGGCTAGACTTTTTTTTGCGGGGGGTTGGGTTGTACTCTTGCTCTCAAGAATTCTGACCCTTGCTTCCTAGCAGTGAAATACTCAGATCACCCAGAGCTTGTTGGAAAGCAGAGTCTCAGGCCTCCACTTCAGGGTCCTTCACTCAATTCTTCTGAATCAGGACAGTTTTTCAGGAAATTCTGATGTGAGTGGCCAGGATTTCTATTCTAGTGTTACTCCTCATCCAGAATTTAAAGCCTTCTTGACCCCTAGTTCCAGCTCTGGACACCACCTCCTTTGCAGAGACAGGCATATCCACTCCATTCAACATCACCACGGCCTTCGGTTACTCCTCCCTTCTTTTCCCCAAGCATCTATTAAAATGGAAACATAGATGCAACAGCCTGGTGCGAAGACCCAGCATAAAGGACTTCCTAGTGCCAAAGCACAAAGAGAGGAAGCCTGGCACTCTCTATCCAGCCAGCTCCTCATTTTGATTAAGGGAGACTGCATTGCCTTGGACTCTGGTGGCATTCGTCTCTCTATGTGAGCGCCACACACAGTTTCACCCAATATTATGAATTATGAGCACACGTAAGAACCACAACTGAAGATCAGCCAAGGAGAGGTGCTGAGCTGGTAAAGCCAACTGGATGCTGTCT
Organism: Peromyscus nudipes; assembly: GCA_902168325.1. Taxonomy (NCBI): domain Eukaryota; kingdom Metazoa; phylum Chordata; class Mammalia; order Rodentia; family Cricetidae; genus Peromyscus; species Peromyscus nudipes. The sequence goes on along the minus strand of CABHPH010157485.1, from coordinate 39,908 downwards.
AAAGTTTATTCCCACTGTTCAGTGTGCTCAATGCACATTGGAAAGACAGATGACAGATGTCAGACGTCTATGGCACCTGAAGAGGAGAGAGAATTGAACTTACTTACAAATTCTGCAGTCATTTGAAAACTCGACAGTGATAGGCAGGCACCTTTCAGAAAGATGCCTTTACAACAGATTTAAAATGTGACTCAGATCATCAGTTTGTAGAATGCTTTTCCCATGGGAACGAGTACAAGCTAAAATAATAATCAATGCAAAATCATTTCCTCAATAAAGAGAAATGCTTCTTATGGAGCATGCACTGTGGACTCGGAAGGGACTCCAAGTTCAAGTAAAGCACCCCCCACTGTCCTGGTTGTACAGGGCAAATGGAGACAGAGCCAAGACAACCGAAAGATGCAGTGAGGTTGCTAAGAGCCGGGATGTTCAAACTAGTGGCACTGCATGGTTGTAGGCAAGTGACTTAGCAGCTCTGTGACTCAAATTATTACTATTTGAAAAGGGATACCAACAGAAGTACTGGGTGACCAAGATCTGTAATCCCAGCACTTAGAGGCTGAGGCATGAGGACCACAAGTTCAAGGTAAGCCTGGACTATAGAATGAGTTCAAGGATAGGCTTAGCAATTTAGCAAAACTTTATTTCAGTTTTTTTTTGTACGTTCTGGGCATATTTTTCAATGGTGGAGTGCTTGCTCTTTTAGGAGTAATGTCTAGCTCCACTCCAAAATCCACACAAGGTTTTTAGCTGCTGTGATGAAGCAATTCTGGGAGGAGTGCTCCCTGGTTCTTTGTGAGAGGGATGTGGTATTTAGGGATAACTCCTCCATCCTCATGGTAGCACTTAGTCCCGGGACTGGAGGAACTGTGTTGCATTGACAGAGGCTTTCCTTGTGACCTCAGGTCTCCTCTCCATTCTTTGTTTACAAGCTGATCCTGAAAAGACAAAAGGGGACCCCCTCCTTGCAACCCTTCTCTGTTGCAGATCCTCCTCCCGCCCCTCCCACAGAAGGCTGCACTCTGAATCCCTCACTATTTAATTAAACAACACAGGACTCATCCTTTCAGAAGTAGGTCACAAAAAGCCTCATGCAGAGTCTTCTTTTAGACAGCATAGGGTTCACTGGGGAGAGAACACACATGATAAAGAAGGAAATGTGCCTTCTACATTTCTAGCTTTGTGTCTTTGTGCAGGGCACTCATGCTGGGAACATAGTGTATGTGAAATAGACTGGATCTATTTACAATAAATGAGACCGACACTAAGATAGCTTACAAATTCACAACAAGCCAACTGCACACAGAGCCACATGTGATAGTCAGTACACATTTGCTTGGGGTCCTTGTACAGCTGGGTGCTCTGTGGCATGAAGACAGATGCTTGGAAACAAACAGGGCACTCTCCCTCTCTTCTGGACAGGGAAGAGTCTGCCAGAGGATTTCCTAAGGAGGCCACTGTGGCAGACCTGTAAGAGTTGCCCTAATATACAAGGACATATAATGAGTGTGCCCCAAAGATCATCTCCCAGAATTGAGCTTCCTTGATACACAGCACTTAAAGATGGTCCAGCCAGATAAAAACTGTTTGTGTGCATTGTTCTGGGGGGTGGCAAGAAATAGTCTGAACCTCCCCATCCCCACCCCCAGCTGAGCCAGGCTGACGGTGCCAGGTCCCTACTCCTGCCTCCTTCCCTCTGCCTTCACCTGACTGTGCTTTACAATCCTGGGTGTGACAGACTTTAGCTGCCACTAACATTCATATTGAGCATGTCTATCCTTCCCTTTGGATGAAGGTGGCACTGAAAAGCTCAGCAGAGATGGCTCCCTGAATAGAAATGTGTGCCAGACAAACAGGGCAGGCCGCTCGACATCCCACCGAGGCTGGAGAGTTGAAAAGGCCCACGTCGCCTGAGAAATGAGGCTATTAAGGTGTGACACGATTCTCACTTTCAGTCAGAGGCTTTTCAAGCTGCTGTAGAGCCCAATCAAGAGGAGATGAAAACTTCCTCGGTGTCTCAAGATATGCCCCTCTCGAGCTGATGAAGGAGAGCATGTCTGGATGTGGGTGGAATGTAAAATGGCTTCTTGACTTCTGTAACTTGGTTGAGTCTGCAGCCCCCAACCTTACATGTGCCTGTCAGCTCTCACCTCCCTGCAAGGCTCAGGAGCCAACATGAGGGGCTGGGGATGAGCCTCAGGACTCAGTAAACTCAACTAGAGCTGAGTGGGTGGCTACTACCCAATTTATTCTGTCTCTTCCTCACAAGTCCGGGGAGTCCTGGACCTGAGGCTTTGACACTGGTAAAGCTACCAGTTTACTATCACTGTAGAAAGTCCTGAGGTAAGTGACTTATAGAGAGCATGCCAAAACTTCAGGTTTCTATTCCTGAGCAGCTGAGCCCATTGCTTTAGGCCAGGGGCAGCAGGGTCCATTGCAGCAGAGTCCATTGCTGCAGGGCCCATTGCAGCAGAGTCCATTTCAACAGAGTCCATTGCAGCAGGGTCCATTGCAGCAGAGTCCCCTGCAGTAGGGTCCATTGCAGCAGGGCCCATTGCAGCAGGGTCCACTGCAACAGGGCCCATTGCAGGAGGGTCCATTGCAGCAGGGCCCACTGCAGCAGGGTCCATTGCAGCAGGGGCATGTGGCAGTGTGCTACCTCTTATTTCATGAGCCTGTGAACAAAAGAACAGACGTAACAGTCAGGACTTCAGTCCTCCTGAAGGACACACCTGCAGTGACCTAAGAACCTTTGCTTCCCACCCTTAAAGCTCCTTCCATCTCCTAATAGGCTCACCCTGGAAACTCTTATCACTGGAGAGGGGATATTTAAGATCCAAACTACTGCAATCTGGAGGAAGGCGAGAAAACTGTTCAGTGAATCCTAACCTAACCTATGCCTGCAGCCGTGTGCTTTTATGTCATTTTAATAAAAATCTTGACCCATGAAAGCAGCTTTGGAAGAAGGAAAAGTGGTGGCAGTACATTCTGGCTCTGAGGAGTCACCTCTGTGTTCCTTGTGTTTGTCCATCTATAAAATTCCTGCCTTTCAAGATGTGGAAAGGGAATGAGGAAATGCCTTCTACCTACTGCCTCTCAATGAAGCTTGTAAGTTAGCCTATGTGATAACTCAGATGGCCGGAGAGTGCAGGCAGGGACTTGAACCACCAGATAGGAATGGAGGACAAGCTTTCTGTGACTTCAGTTTTCCACCATTGTGAGTGGAAATGACCTTGTTTATTTTTTCTCTTAGAATCACTTAGAGATTAATTCTTCTCCTAGGCAAGCTCAACCAGAGCCCCTCTTTCAAAATGAGTCCTTCCTAAGACCACCAGGCAGATACTAAGAGGACCCGTGGTACCTCTTCCTGCTGCTGTCTTCAGGCCCACTGGCTTCTCTGGGGATTCCAGCTGAATTATCTGAAGTGGCAAATAGAGTCTAAAAGGAGAAGTGCAATGCATCTTACATTGCCAGGGTTAAAATTTCATTTCATTCCTTGTCTGATGCTATTCAGGTGTGTTATCTTCCTTCCTGCTCAATAGGTAATAGAAATATATATATACGTCAGCAGAAAGCCAGCCTTCCAGTGAGTGGATAGGAAGGAAGGAGGCACTGTGATTTGTGCTCCCTTTCCCCACTCTGCCCCTGTCAATTAGACCAGGGGAACTACTCCCATCAGAAATACAAGCTAACACCATTGGAATCCCCCTGCTTCAGAGTGTGGCTCTGTTCACATAGGAAACATATTGTGTAGGCTTCTGTCCTTTTTAACTCTTCTTCAGCACATTTGGAATGGATAAGAGAGAACAACAGGATGCTGATGTCTGAGGCAGGATTGGCCCATAGCTAAGATAAATCATCACTCCACTCCCCTTGAGGCCCTGGGCACACTTTGTTTTTGGGTGCTGTTCTCTGGAGCTGCAGTTGCCACTGGGTACCCACACCATGCTTCCCCCAAATAATCAGAGGTCATGTATGCTTCTGTTCCTTTTATCTCAGTGTTTGACTCTCAATCAGTTGTACTGGAGAGAATCTCATTGACAACAAACCTTGATTGAAGGCCAAAGACCACTTCCACCTGAACAAAAGAAAATGCCTAACTTGGGTTGGGGGTGGGGTTCAGCAGTAGAGCACCTGCCCATCATGTGTGAAGCCCAGAGTTGAATTCCTCAAGCTCATGGAAGGAAAGAAGGAGGGAGGGCATAATACGAAAGAAAGGGCTAATCCCTGATGATAGAGTCACATAGAAAAGCATATGGAGATATGTAGAGCTTCCAAACCCCTCAAGAAAGAGCAATGGCAATCACACCTGTGAATTTGGACACGATAAATGCTAATACAAATAAGAAGATAATTGTTAGTGTTAAAATGTCTCGAGCTAGATGACCTGCATTTGAATCTTAGCTCTCCCGATTTCTTATTGTGCAACCTTGGAGAAGTTCCTCAGATTCCTCTGCAAAACTAAGTGTGAAACTGTTGCCATTGGCATGGATTCTGTGAGACTAGATAAGTTAATCTCTGTAAACGCCTTGCACAATGTCTAGCCTGTTGGAGGCACCCAGAAATACCAGTGCTCAACCCACTGAAAATAAGATGTTGCCATGTGGGATAAAGGCAAATTTCAAAGACTTCTGGGTCACCACTTTTGAAATGTGGTTCTTCTGACTACTGACTCTATAGTTACAAAGAGACTACTGAACCTCTGTTTAACATCAATTTCCTGAAGGTAAGTGATAACTGCATCTTCCTTATTAGGCCTATCACAGGGGTGAAGAAGGTGTTTGTTTGGAAATACCCCAAAGTTAGGAGACCCCCATAAATGCTGAAGTTAAGGACGCAGCCTCAGAGAAGATCACTTAGAGAAAAAACAAGGATTCTTTGGAGACGATTTAGTTGTGTGTATTTCAATAATGGACTAGGTCAGACATTCTGTCCTATGGCCATCTATCAAGTCTTGTAGGACTTCTGGAGGCATAGAGCAAATGTGGATAATGATGTCTCTAGCAGAGTGTCCTGAGTACCAGGCAAGATAGCAATCAAATATGGCTGCAGACAGACAGATGGATTACTTCTCCTTTTAAAGCAGTGGTTTTCAAATTATAGTTTGTCGCTCACTTTTTTTTTTAAAAAAAGGACCTACAATTGAATGTTATTGTAATATATAAAATATTAGACCTTCTTAGGAAGATAGCTGAAAGCATGGCTGCTATTGGACCCTAGTTTCCGGCAGGAATCTCTTGAGTGCCTCCAAGGAAATCCAGGACTCCCTAAGCTTCCGTTTAAAGGCAGATGCTCTAAAGCATAGACTCCTTTAGACTCCTATGGGTTAATAACAATTTCCCTCTTCCTTTGATTTATTAAGACTAAGTCAAATCACTGTAGATGAATTGCTAAACAGTCTTATTAAATAAAAACCCGGAGCCAGATACATGGATGAAAACCTGAGAGATCAGAGGAATAGGAAAAGCCACAAGCTAACCTCACCTCACCGACACTTCAATCTCCAAAGAGTGCTACTTCCTGCATACACATGCCTATATGCCTTTCTGTTCTGCTATATCATTTGCTCTCTCCGTCTAGCTACATCATTTCCTCTTCCTGCCCAGCTCTGTCACTTCCTGTCTGTCTGTAGAGACCTCCAGACCTCAATGGTTAAATTCCAACTAGTGTTGGAATTTAAGGCATGTGCCACCATGCCTGACTCTGTTCCCAGTGTGGCCTTGAACTCACAGAGATCCAGACAGATCCCTGCATCCCAAGTGATAGGATTAAAGGTATGTGCTACCATTGCCTGACTCCTATGTCTAATATAGTGGCTGGCTTTTTCCTCTGATCCTCAGATAAACTTTATTGGGTTGCACAAATAAAATATCACCACAAGTCACACAAACCTCATTTCCTCAGCTGGCATTGCTCTGCAGGGAGTGCAGTGGGCACAATGAATGGGTATTTCAGCAGGGCATCTTAGGAGCCTTTGTGTAAGGCTTTCATTGGCCAAAAGCTTTACCCTGAATACTGGCAAAGTGGATGGACAACACGCACCTACAGGTGATAAATGACTAATTGATCCCTATCAAGCTGTCAAGTTGGCCTGCCAGGCTACACCTGACACTGGCTGGGCCCTTTGTCATTAAATACCTCCATCAGCAGCTTGGATGAAGACGTGGTGATGGACGACACTTATCAAACTTATGGATGACATGGATTTGCGAAGAAAAGCAAATTTCTCAGGTGATCTATTACAGAAAGATCTCGTCAAGCCAGCAGAATGAAAAGATAATGAAATTTCATGTGGAAAAAAATGTAGTATTTTATAATTAGGTCTCCAAGGCAAAGTATTCAAATGCAGGTTGGTATCATGTCTTATCTCAGATTCAGGCTTAATCCAGCAAACTGCAAGAGGTAAGGGCTCTTTGAAAAGGTTGTTCTAGGAGAGTTGAGTCCCAGATGAAGAGTTAGGGAAGAAAGGCCAGAACACTAGGGACACTGTGGATTCAGAAAGGGAAAACTGTAAGAAAGGGTGGCAGGTCAGAAAGGGCACGTATTCAAGTGTGGAAGCAGACATAAGAGACTAAGGGCATACAGCAGTATCTACACAGAGACACTGGGATAAATCCTGGACTTGTTAGTCACTAGCTGTTTAGCCATAAGGAAGTTACTCAGATTTTTTGTGCCCAGTCTTTGCACCTATAGGTAGGAATAGCTCTGCAGCTCCCCATCTCATTGTATCATTAAAAGGATCCAGTTCAACAAGGCAATACGGAGTGTTTATTCTTTCCACTGCTTGGCACTAGGTGCATAGCTGAACTGAGAAGGTTTGAGGCAAGACCATTTGCCCTTGGGAGAGAAAGTGAATATAATCCAAACAGAACACCCTGTTCAGGATGTGGTCAAGGCCCATATGCCTAGAAAGACAGTGACAAGAGAAGAGCCAGGGAGCCAGCTGAGAACCAGAACTGTGCAGCAGCAAGTCAGCTGAATGTAAGGACCGAAATGGTATTTGAGAGTATAAAAGAAATGCAATGATAGAGTGAGGCTAGCAACTGATGGAGGTGGATCTGAGGGGTTGAGATGTTATACTCCCAAATCTATAGCATTTGAGAGCAGAATGGTCCTTCATTGAAAAGCATGGTGGAGACACAACTTGAAAGTGTGCATTGTCTAACAGACGGGAGGAGTAAACCTTAGTTATGCAGGGTAGAAAAGACAGAGTAAAAACCTGTCTATTTTTACCGAATATATATTTCCTGCAAAATCCAGTAGTAGGAGTCATTTCATCGTTTATTCTATGCAAAACTATGTGAGCATACATCAGGGTGAACCAGTATACACCAGGGTGAACAAGACACACCATCAGGGTGTTGCAGTACCCAGAGCCTGTGACAGTCATCAGAGAACTTTGTGATAAGGTGTGCCTTGGCCTGGGTTAGTATATTAGTAAGGGTCTCTATTGCTATGAATAGACATTATGACCATTGCAGCTCTTCTAAAGGAAAAACATTTAATTGGGGTGGCCTGCATTTTCAGAGGCTTAGTCCATTATCATCATGATATTACACGAAGGCATGGAGGCAGACATGGTGCTAGAGAAGGAGCGGAGAGTCCTACATCTTGACTCTCAGGCAACAGGAAGTGGTCTGTCTCACTGGGCATGGCTTGAGCATATATGAGACTTCCACAGTGACACACTTCCTCCAATAAGACCACACCTACTCCAACAAGGCCCTACCTACTAATAGTGTCACTCCCTTTGGGGGCCGTTTTCTTTCAAACCACCTCAGTTGGCTAAGGCTATGACTAATCTGAGAGAAGCACAAGATTTGTGAGTCAAGAATAGAGTCCCTGGAGTTCCACTGAGGAGACCAAGGCCATGTCTACCCTCCTGATCCTTGTAGGTATTTCTGAGAAGGAAGATTGGTTGATCCTTGTTCATGATGCAAACAAGGACCAGCGATAGAAGCTCTAGAAAAAAAGAACTTTAACTCACTTAGAGGTCAACACCATGACAAAGAAGGATGGATCCTCTTGGGAAAGGGTATGCTTCTCATCACGTGGAAAAGGAGCCTTGAGGTATCTCAGCATTACTTATAGCGCTAGGCTAGAAGGGAGTCTCCAAATTCTCCCAACATGATATCCTATATTTCTATGAAAACTGCCACGAAACAGTTGAGCAAGCCCCAGGATTTTGGCTGTCTTTCTAACGGATCAATGCCATCTTTGGAATGTCTCCCTGGGTATCAGCTTACACTGCTGTCCTTGTGGAGCTCATCCTTGGGAAATAAGCAGTGGCTCTCTGGGGAGGAGAACCATCCAGGAGGTAGAGATGGCCCTGTAAAGTACCTGGAGGGCCCACCAGGAGGCTGGTGATGAAGCTGAGCAGCAAGCCATCAGTGGATTGGCAGCCATAAAGGAATGTGAGAGCTAATCGCCCGCCATCTGTCTTCATTTTGCTAACCCCCTCTATTGGATGCCATGAGCAGCTCACTTTCTATATTTATAAACATCCCCAATCAGTCATTTCTCTGCCCGCTGTCACATATTTGTGGCATTAATGCTGGCTGTTTTATCACAGATTGGACTTCATTTCAGGCATAACTCTCATATACTGTGGTTCTGAGATCTTTATAGCCATATTACAGTCTATAGCTGAGCTGTGATTACACATCAGGACTTCGAGACCACGGACGGTGATTTGGCCCACTCCCACCCACCTGCCACCCTGCCCTCAGAGGGCAGCTATAGCTCATGCTATATACACAGAAAAATAGGATCTGAAAGCCACAGCATAAAGCTTGGACAGCTTTAGTCAGGATCCCGAGTGGGTTAGCGCCGATCTGCTGGACTGAGAACTCACAAGGTGACTTCTTTCACAAAAGGACCCTGCCAGAAGGGGAGAGTGGTTGAGAGTGCAGGAAGGGTGAGAAGGAGATGCTGTGGCTGAACTGACTTTCTGATTACCCTGGATCTCAAGGCTTTCTTTAAGTCTGAAATCAGGAGCCTAAGTGGAGTTTCCTTTCCTTGTCTGTAATGCTTGTCTCGCTCATTAATACAACTGCTCTTCTTACAGAGATGGGGAGGGGAGCTCCATTTCTTGGCCTTGTGACTGGGATCATGAACCTTCTACAGGCTGACCCTAGGAACCACAATCCTAGGAGACATAGAAATTCTCTCATGAAATCGTGGAGGCTGTCGGAAGGTGAAAAATGAGGGTTCTACTTGATAAGTAGGTACACAAAAATCGGGGTGGGTAGGAAATTTTATGTATTGCAAAGCTCAGGGCCATTGCTAAAGAGAATGAAATTTGAGACATACCACACTTATATTCAGACAAAGAATGATTTTTCATTCTGACCAGACACTTTTTCAGTCTTCTTGGTTGCATTCTGTTCTCTCTCAGTCCCTTTCCCAGGGGCAGACTCTATCTCCCATGTGTCTAAGGTTCTCCACAAATCCCCAGGTCTCAGCATCCAGCTCCTGCCAGCTCCTCGTCATTACTGTGTATCTCCACCTCTCTTCTCTTCCATATCGCCAATGTAGACATGAATCTTTCCCTTTATCCCCAAAGGGCAAGACCATGATGCTACTGAAGGCTTCAAGGAACAGGCAGAGATCCAATAAAGGTCAACAAACAAAGCGTCTTTTTGGAAAAGTGGCCCAGTTCAAAGTTCAGCTCAATTCTATGGCACTTACCATCACAGACTCCATTTTGCTTGGGATTCAGTCCCAAACAGTGGCTGGCCTCCACAAGCCTTCTTTCCTGTTAGGTACCCAAGGGATGCTTCCAAGCTGACACTTAATCCAAAGCTCCAACCAGACCCTTACTTTCCCTGCTTATTTTCTGGATGAGCTGTTTCCCCTAACCATCCTAAGTTCCCCAGACCTCCTGTGTCTCAGAGGAAAACACACTGATGCTGTTCTGTGCAAGCTTTCCATGCTGGAGATTTCAAATCCCACCCGCTCTGGGAACCAAGAGGCGCTGATCTGTCCCTGTGCAAATGAACGTCACTGAGTAGTTTCTACCCTCCCTACCCTTAAAGAACCTGTCTCAGTAGAGGACAAGCCCTAGAGTGAAGCAGTATGGCTACATGTTCAAAGCCACACCCCTGCCTGCTTTCTCCACCCTGAGATCTTTTCGAAATGAACAACAATAATAGGGAACTATTATCAAGAAGGGAACTACCGACAAGAATGGACACTGACTGGCACCCTGCAGCATGCTAGAAACATGGCAGAAACTGTCTCGCTCTCCTTGCTTCTCATTGGCCTCTCCCTCCAGAATGCTAACTATATGTAAATGAACCCCTCGGCTTTTTATAGCGTCTAGCAGTAACACTTCTAAATTTAAGGAATATATTGCTAAAGTTAACTTGGTGGTTAAGCTGTGCTTTGGTATTGCACTGCCTGCATTTTAAATTGTGTCTTTCATACCCATTAGTTTTTTGTTTGTTGGTTGGTGTTTTTTTTTGAGGGGGGGGAGTGGAGGGGTGGAGGAGTGGAGGAGGGGTTGTTTTGTTAAGTTTAGTTTTGTTTTTTATTTTGGATGATCCTGTCTCATTTGAAGAAAGGAATCCTATTTTTACCTAAGGGTTGAATGCAGGAGTAATGATCCCAAAGCATTTAAGATGGCATCTCTCAGATATAGAGTTAACACTCTGTACTTTATCCACGATGTTGCTGTCAGCTGCTGCTTAACTTCAAGGTGACATTCTGAATAATATGTCTTAGGTGATTTCTCCTGTGTCAACATCATAACAGAATCACACAAACTAAGTCAGCTAAGACACCATGAGGCCAGCTATCTTCTGGGACCACAGTTTGCTCTCTGTGGCTGTTATAAAACACTGACCAAAAACAACTTGTGGAGGAGAGAACTGATTGCAGCTTACACGTTATAGTCCATCCTTGCGAGGGGAGCCTGGACAGAGCTCATGCAGACACCTAGAAGTAGGAACTGAGACAATGGCCATCAAGAAGCATTGCTTGCTGGCTTCATTGCTTCGGCTTGTTCACTTCCTTTTCTTGCACAGCTGGGGCTCCCAGGCCTAGCAACAGCACTGTGGGCTGGCCTCTCCTATGCCCACTAGTAATTAAGAAAATGCCCCCACAGCCACAGCCACAGCCCACCTTACAGAGTCAATTCCTCAGCTGAAGTTTTCTCATGTCGGGTTTGTCAAACTGACAGCCAAAATTAGCTGTCACGATCCCTGACCACAATGTGTATTGATAACTGATTATCGCTGGTACATTCCCCGTATCCACTATTAGATAACCTCTTCTCCGATATATTGAGTCTGGTGGTAATGCCCTAGCATCAGAGTTGGGCCCGTGTACGCCATGATCTTCAACTCTCTGCTTTTCCGGATTTTATTATGCTGTCTGAGACTTCCTTTGAACTGGGCTTTTAAAGAAATATAGTAGAATGGTTTTCTTAAGGACAGTGGCTCCAAATGTGGCTGGATAGGCTCATGGAAATGCTTCCCTTTTTACATGTGGATTCCAGTCTGCCTTGCTCCCTTTGATGATCCAACACATCACTAACCTATTTCCACAGTGCCTGGGAAGTTATAGTGGAAGCTGGTCTCTGAGCTCTTAGTTCCAATAGAAGAGATTATGTTCTGGGGTTTTCCAAATGGATTAGGACTCCTATGCTGAATGCCATCCTGCTGGCCCTGGGAAGAGAAGACTGCCTCATCTCTCGGAACCTGGAATTTAAATCGTTTCAGAGAAGTTTCAAGCCCCTTAGCAGTAACTCAGTGCCTTATATCCCCCAATATATCATGGACTTCCCATTATCTAATTCTAAAGTCCTTGTAGCAAATAGATATTAAAACAGTAAATCTAAGATATCTTTTTCATGCAGTATTACAGCGAAATATCTGTGTTAACACAAGATAATAAACTGCCGTTGCTGGGTATTTTTCATATGCCTCTAGAAAAATCACCCGAGCAAATGAACAAATCAGGGACGTAGTGTGCCCTCCCTTCAGACGCAGGGCCTTCCCCAGATCAAAGAGCATTTTCTGAACTTTAATTAGTTACCCAACCAAGTGTCCTAGGAAGTGTGGATTCATATCTGTTCAACACAGATGGAGACTCACAGAGAGAGGCGAGCAATGCCCTGACTCATATCACACAACTATTTCCAGGCAGCAACTATTGAAACATCCTTCCACAGGATCAGAAACACATAACAAAGCTGAGGTAAAGCCATTTATCCTGAGCTGCACAGGGGTTGTTTCTGCTCCTTGGGTCTCCATAAACAAACCTAAGAAGTCTTTCGTCTCTACCCTTGAATCAGTTGAATCCCTTGTCCCAAGAGGCTCTAAATAGGACGGAATGAAGAACTACCTAGACATACACCTAACACCTTGGAGGCCCCTTGACTGGAAGGCTCATTTTAGCCACAAATGACTTGTTTTTCTAGATCCTAAAAAATAACAAAAAGGATGCTCTATCAGAGCCCAAACCATAGCAAGCCAGGAACCTTCCCAAGAGGCTGTAGTCCTTCACCCTCAGTGGATGCCTGAAATAGAAAGCGGTGTGAAAACCCATGCAGGTTGTCTTTCTCTTATGCATACATATCTCTGAAGTTTAACATATATGTGACATAGTATGAGATAAACAGTAACTAATGGTGAAGTAGAATTATATGCTGGGAGCTGAAGTGATGGCGCTGTGGTTAAGAGTACCTGTTGCTTTTGCAAGGTTCCTGAATTCAGTTCTCAGCATCCGTGTTCACAGCCCATAATTCCAGCTCTAGGGCATTGGGCACTTTCCTTCTTCCCACCGCTGGTGTCTGCACTCATGTGCACATACTCATATTCAGACATCATAAAGCATACCCATAATTAAGATGAAATAAATCTTTAAAAAACAAAACCCTCCTGATATACTGGAAAGGAAAGTGTGTGAATGTGGTCTCTGTACACGTCTGTGCACATGTGAACATCTGAAAAGCTACCGTCCTCACCTTCTTTTGATGGTGATAGCACAGCACAATAGTTGACTGGAGGTATAACCTCAGAAAATAAGGCTGCTGTGGTTAAGGGAAGACTATTATTGCACACTAGGACTAGCAAAAGCAGAAAGGTCACAGATTAACTGGCTGCAACCCCTAGGTGCTGATACCTGCTGGAGACTAGAGTCACGAGTTGAGTGTGTGTCTCCAGGTGGCTGCCCTGTGCTTTTCTTGAGGACTTGCGAAGTACCCAATCACATAAAGCCACTTGCAACCATTCCCAATAATTGCAGCCCCAAAAGTGGTCTGGTCAGCACCCAGTTTTTATGGCCACTACCAACCCAGCCAGCACTTTCTAATAATACTCTGCCTTTAGCCCCCAGGATTGCACAGCAATTTACAAAGATTAATTAGAAGTGCTTCTCAATGCTCTTCCTAGGTAGAGGCAGGAGTGGAGACCACTAAAGGAGAGGTAAATTAGCCTCCCTGAGGGTGGGAAGGGAGGGCTCTGCCTGAGGGCATCTCTGGTTCAAGCCAGGGCTGTATTTGAGAAATATACTCTGAGCCCTATGAGTTAACAGGGAAACAATGTCATCGGATATTCCAAAAGGATTCCATTGTAAAGAAATAAGGAGGCTGCATGTGTTTATTCTTTTACTTGAGAAATGATGTAAACACCCAAATTTGTTACTACGCCCTTCCACCCGATTCCTGGCAAGATGCCCAAGATTAGCTGTAGTTTTTTTTGAGAGATCCCAGCATGTGCCACATCACAGCAAACCATTGTGCTCTGCTCTTCCCTGAACCAGAACTTGCACTCCCATTCCTGAGAGGCTTTGGGGGACTCGCAGCTGTACATGCAAACGCTGGATGTCTGTCAGTTTGGAAGCTGCCCTGAGCCTAGTGTTCTGAGGGTCCTTTGGCAAAGACTGGGGAATGGAAGGAGAGAAAGCAGCTATCAGGCCATTGAGGAAGTGCAGCTGCTGAGTGCCAAGGGGGAGGGGCGGGGGCTTCAGTGACGTTCTGTTTTGTTCCTGCAACCAAGGCACAAATTAAGGCAAAATTAGAGACTTTCTTCGGGCAATTGGATGACGGGAGGAGAAGGAAGATAGGGAAGCAGAGCTTTTAAGGACAGCGATTTGAGAACATCTGAGACAAATCAAGCCGGTGGCTGAGTCTCTCTCTCTTTTTTTTTTTTTTTTTTTTTTTTTAATCGTGGAGTACTTAGTGACTTTCTTTTTGGATTCCGGAGGGGTTCCCTTCCCCCTTCCTTTCCCTTTTTTGCACCATGCACATGTAAATGTGATTGAGGATTCTTTCGTCAGATCTGCTGCCTCGGCAGCCTTCCTGCCAGCTGGCCTGGCTGGGGAACCACGCTGGAGGCTGGCTGCCATGGACTAGTTCCATGGGCTGCCTGGGGGGAAGTTTGCATCCGGAGGGGCTCCGGAGACCCTCTTGGCGGTTTGAATCGCTGAAGGAAAAGGCGGCGAAGGCGGAGGACCGGTTCGCAAGCCCGAAACCTCTCCCCTTGGCCCACAGGGGGCGCCCAAACCACCCTCCACCATTTTGCCTGGCTAGATTAGGGCCGCTGTTATAAGTGTGCGATTCCCTGCAGAATCCCAGATGCCCAAAGTCCAGGTAGATCTCGAAAGCTTTAGACCCCACGCCCTCCTTTCTTCCCAGCTAGGCTGTGCCATTAAAACTCCATGAAGAAGCTTGTGCAGTTCTTACCCACTCTAGACTACTGTAGCTGATAGACAGCCCTGAAATGTTTCTCTGCCTCTACTCAGCCTCCTTTGGTGTCTGTCAGTCCATGCCCTCTCCCCAACCCCCCCTCCCCCGCCACGGGCCCACGTCCGCTGTGGCTTCAGGTCACATCCATTTGTTTATTTATTTTTTTTTTCTTTCTTACTGTCTTTCCTTTCTTCTCTCTGGCCAGGCAAATGCTCATGATTCACCAGAACCAAACTTCAGTGTTTTAACTTCCTCACAGTGTCTCTGGAGCAAGCCCACAAGCTCATGCTAAACTTAACCTTGCCTGTAGTAGTAACCTGCCTTTAAAGGTCAATGAGATTACATTCTCTCACAGGTATTTGGGGGGAACTTATTTTAGGTCTTCCTTCTTTATCTGAAACTCGAAGTCACTGCAGTGACCCCTGTAGAGGTCATAATCGGCATAGATAGTTGGTAGATGCCCACCAGGAGAGCTCCTAGGAACTTAGCCCTAACCTTAAAAGGATAATCATATCTGTCTTCGTTAAGGTTTCTATTGCTGTGAAGAGACACCACGACCATGGCAACTCTTATAAAGGAAGACATGTAATTGGGGCTGGCTTACAGTTACAGAGGTTCAGTCCATCATCAGCATGGCAGGAAGCATGGCAGGGAGCAGACAGACATGGTGCTGGAGAAGGAGCTGAGAGTTCTACACCTTGATCCGCAGGCAACAAGAAGTGAATTGTCACACTGGGTGACACTAATAGTGCCACTTCTTGTGGGCCAAGCATTCAAACACATGAGTCTGTGGGGGCCATACCTATTCAAACTGCCACAATGTCCTTGTGCAATCCCCTCCTCATGATCAGGGCCTGTGTTTATTGACTCAATTATAACCGACAACATAAAAACTAAACACAGCTCTCACCTCAAAGAGGTAGTTTATTATGTAGCCTAATGGCCCAAGAACACTTAGGATTTAGGGATACTCAAAATTCCACATTCTGACATGGTAACAGTTTTGTGAGGTTTTTATGGTACACAAACAAAGAACAAAGAATGCCACAAATCAAAGCACTTTTAAAAATACATTGGTGGGGCCGGGCGGTGGTGGCCCACGCCTTTAATCCCAGCACTCGGGAGGCAGAGGCAGGCGGATCTCTGTGAGTTCGAGGCCAGCCTGGGCTACCAAGTGAGTTCCAGGAAAGGCGCAAAGCTACACAGAGAACCCCTGTCTCGAAAAATCAAAAAAAAAAAAAATACATTGGTGGAAATAGGTTGCAGCGAAGCAGAGAAACCTCTGCTATAGGCTGAGATACTATTACTATATAATGGTGTTCTTACCTCTGGGATTGATGGAATTTAGTGGTCTGCTAAGTTAATGCCTTCCAAAATGTCTTACCTGATAGTCACATTAAGTTGTTAAGCTAGGTGAGATACAGAGGTGGGTTCCTAAAAGGGCTAAAGGTAGTCCAAGATACTTTTTAATCATACGCTGGACCTGCAGCATTTCAACCTCTCTATAATCATTGACATTCTAAGTATTTAGCCAGTCTTTGTAGAATGTGCAGTGTGTGTGTGTGTGTGTGTGTGTGTGTGTGTGTGTGTGTCTGTGTGTCTGTGTGTCTGTGTGTGTGTGTGTATGTAGGGGAGGGGGTGTTGCTTTCCAGAATCTTTAGTCAATTACAAACAGAATGTGGAAGAAGGGAAGAAGAATGGGATGCATGTCACTACCACGAAAAGCGGTGGCTTTCATCTTGGGCAAGCTCTCTCACTTCTCCTTGGATTGCTCACCCTGGATGAAGCCAGCTGCAGGTGGTGAGGCATCCTATAGGAGATGAGGCATCCTAGAGAGGCTCACTTGATGAGGAACAAACACCTGCCAACGATCACAGGAGCCAGCTGGAACACAACTCCTCCTTTCTGGTTGAGCCCTCAGCGGCGACAACTGTCCTAACCAAAAAACGTGCTGTAACCCTCAGAAACCTTGAGCCAGAAGTACCCTGGGAGAGTGTGCCCAGACTGCTAGTCCCTGAAGCTCTAAAGTGACAAGATCCTATTGTGAGTTGTGCTGTGTGTCGCAGAGCAATAGATTATAATAAAGCAGTGAACACCTAGTCCCTTGCAATATTCTCTCCACCTCCCATACTGTCTTAAAGAAAAAGACTATGGAGTCCCAAAGAGAAACTCGACAACAGCTGCTAGAACCAAGAGATTCCCTTCAAAATGTTTTTTAAGGCTCTGGAAGAAAGACTCCATGTCACTGATTTCATGCTGACTACATCTGAACATAGAGCAACTTTAGTTCTTGAAAGAGGGGTCAGGAAATACACGACATCAAAGTAATTTGAAGTGTCTTAAAAATAAGCAAATGCTCAGTCAGGAGGCAATAGGTCTAACAAAAGTACTCAGAAAAGAGAGGGAGCTTCCCGAGTGCTGGCTGGCTATCCTGCTGTTTGGCACACTGAGAACTGCCAAAAGTCCTTTGCCTATATTCCAGAACCAGGTTCCTCCCCGCCTTCAATGACTTAGTGCCAACCCCCTGTCCTCACTAATTGCCAATGCAACATGTTTCCACCTTCTCCACTGCTGCGTATTTTCCCTATGCTCATGTTCCAGATCCCATACAAAGCTAGCCATCGTGGTCTGGTCCACAGCTGTTTCTATCCCTGCTCAGAGGCAGCCATTTTGTGTCACCCCCCTCTGTGGAGACACAGAGGTTTCCTAGTGAGAACTTACTCAGGGTCTGAGAATCTGAGCTTGCTTTACCCAGCAGGGCTACATAAGGGGATGACTTGGTCATGGGTGTGGTTACCAGGTGTTTGGAAGGGTCTATACTTGGCTGCACGGTGTGCTTTGATCTTGCCCCACCCCTTGGCATTGTTATAAAAAACCCTTTTGAATAAATGAAAAAGGCCATTGGCTATTGACCCAGGTCCTCCCAAAGCTATCCTGTATTTCTGTCTTTCTCTTCTTCACTATGTTTCTAGCTAATATTTTCCTATCCCTCTCTCTTCCTCATAAGAATCCTTGAAAAGGTGGGAGCTGGCCTCCCACAACCCTCCCCAATAAATCTCTTGTGAGAGGTCTGTTGCAGGTGTGATTTTTAGTGGCATTTCTTGGTCCCTGGTGCCCTGTGGACTCTTAGTCCACAAAACCCTTTCACCTGCAGTGTTCCAGGAGGGACCTGCTACGATGCTCCCTGGCTAGGCCTGCGTTCTTCCCTGGCTTACATGGCATCGTCTCATGCCATCCTCGGCTTCCTCCCATGAGTAGATTCTATTCCTACCTCCATTTTACAAACAGGACAGCTAAATACACTTCCCAGCTTCACATAGCTACTCCCAAGTCTGCATCTCAACCACAAGTTCTTCTGCATTACCATCTATGATGATCAGTTTTAAATGTCAAGTTTCTACAACCTAGAATTACCTGGGGAGAAAACCTGAATAGATTATCTAGACCAGGCTGGCCTGTGGGCATGCCTGTGTGGGGTTGTCTTGATTGAGGTGGGATGGATGGTCCACCCTGAATGTGGACCTGTACCATTTTGTGGGCTGGGCCCTGAACTGTATGTGTGAAGAAAACTATATGTAAGCAAGCAAGGATCCATTTATTTCTCTCTGCTCTTTACTGTGGGTGTAATGTGACAGTGGCTTGAGTTCTTGCCTTGACTTCCCTGAAATGATGGTCCATAACCTGGAATTGTAACCCAAATGAACCCTTTCCTCATCCATGTTGCCTCTTCTTGGGTATTGATCAGAGTGACAGAAATGAAACTAGAATGCCATCTGAGATTACAGGTGTGTGCTACCGTGCTGGACAGAACTCTAGTCTTCCATGACTGTGTATCAGAAACTTCGGGAGAGAAGAAGTCCAACAGGGGGCAATGTACCTACTGAAGAGCACAGCACCCAACCCATGCCTAGTGTCAAAGCCATATCAGTCTTGGCAGCCTGTAAAGCACGCAGAGAAAATCCAGGTCACTAACTTTAGGGGGAATGGATGAGTGAAAGAAAGCCATAATTGAAGGTCAAGCAATGCCAGGCTATTGAAAGACAACTCATGATGGAATAGAGATGATGTACTGTGTGGCTGATACCACTCTCAAAGATTTACATCTCATTTGATACCTTGGTATCATTGCAAGAGTTAAAGTTATTTTTCCTGTTTCGCACATGAAGAAACTGAGACTCAAGGAGATCACTGTGAACCACACATAAACAGAAAGACCATGATACAATGGAAAAGCTATGCATGCTCACTCATGTGGTGGTTGATCCATTACCAAACTGGCTTCTCTGCAGGGCTGCTTTACCACCTGGCCACGGGCTTCCCTTGGATGAGCAACACACAAAAGACTGTGAGAGACCTTATTCCACATAGTCAGGCTGTTTCTGAGGATGAGTCTCAGAGGTAGTATCCCTTTTCTCCCAAGACAGCATCTAAATGTTTAGCTGTGATACTAAGTCTCCTTAGCAATCCAGTTTGACGGAAGGATAGTATGTAGCTGAGGTTAGAACTGATGAATAGGGAGATTTATGGTTTGGTACTTTTATATGTGTTGGCTCTGGTAGAACAGGGGCATAAAAAGGAGCTGTTGTCAGAGTTGCCTGGCATCTTGGCTAGCAGATCCTATATAGCGTGAGCTTGGATAAGCAAAAGAAATAGGAAAGGTCTGAAATAAATATTCAGCTCTGGTAGAATTTCACCAAGCATCAAATATTTAACATATGGGCAAGGGCTTCAGACTCCTAACACAACAGAGCATAAGACAAGGGTCCCATCCTTCTTAGGGAAAGACAAACAAAAAACAAAACCACTTTGAAATGTCTAGTTCCAGCTGTGTGTGCATATTTAGTTAGGGGAAGAAAGAGTTATTCTTCATTCTGTAGATCTTAGTTAACTGCAGGCCTGTGATGAGACAGGTAACATAATGGAAGTGGTGTTTAAAGGAGATTAACGAAGCAGTCACACAAGCAGGAAACTGCTTTGGTCTCACTGCTACAAAGTCCCCAGGCACCTCTCGTCCCTTACCTAGCCTTCATAGCTGGAGGTGTAATACTTAATGTTAACACAATGGAGTGATGGATTGGGTCCCTGTTGCACACTTCAGAGAGGAGGGAATATAGTTCCCCTAAATAAAGACAGCAAATATTACATGTACATCTATATATTATATAATATACACTTCTATGTTATGGCTATGTAATAATGTATATATTCACAAATTTTTACTAGATGCACATATTCATATATGTATTTGCGTATGAATGCATATGTATGCATATTCACATACAAACCAGCTGCTGGTAAACATTCTCTGGGGTGTTTCCCTTCTTCATTACCAAGTGATAAGTCTAGAGAAGCCAATCTAAAGTCCCTGCCAGCATGATGATTCTGGTTGCTCATCACATCTCTCTTTCTATTACTACATTCATCAAAAGCCATGCACGCATCCATCTCCTATCTATCAGCTGCCTTCGGGAGCATCTAAGGCCACCTGCTGCCCTGCATCTTTACAGTCATGGGAGGAAGACCCAGATTACAGAGGTGCCTGGTTTAGGAGTACCAGCCTGGAATTAGGAGGGTAGGGCTCCTATTTCCAGCAGACATATGTTGTCAAGTGTCTAACTTAAGTTGCTCCTGCTGCAAGTTAAGCCTATTTTTCCTCTAGCTTTGCCATACTGTACTGCGGGCAAGAACCCCCTGAGTGCTGCAACCCACAGTCTCTTCTCCTACAAGCCTAAGCCAGGTCCCTTGTTCCTGTCACTGCATATCTACCTTCAGCTGAATATGTGCTGTTCGGAACAGGTCTTTGTCTTGAACGGGTGGCTGAGAAGGAAGGGGTTGTTATTTTCCTGAGCATCTACTATGTTTGCATCCCATTTTAAGTCTGTTTAATGGTTGACAAAGGGCTAGAGAAACAACTTTTTTAACATTTTTTAAATGATTATTTGGGAATTTAACACCATGCACCCCAATCCCACTCATTTCCCAGTCCTTCTGCATCCACTCTTCACCCTTGTAGTGTACCCTGCCAAAGGAAAATTTAAAAATAAAATAAAAATAATTAAAAAACAAACAAAAACAAAAAAGCAAAACAAAAACTAACAAACAAAAAAAAACCCGACTTCAATCCTCCATCTTTGCCCCCTCTCCAACACCTCTTCACTCATTTTAGTGGCATTGGGAGCTGCTGTGTATCATGCAATAGACTATTTTGTCCAAACAGCTTTACTTGCCAATATTCATTGTATAATGTGTTGTTGGTCAGGTTCAAGGCCTCTGGCTTCTGGTACACCATTAAAAGTGGACCCTCACTGAATCTCCTCTTGGATATCTTGCTGTTGACCCAAGTCATGGAGATTCTGCAGCTATGGTTGCTTAGGATCAGTCCACTCATGGCACTCCAGGAGGTCATAAACGGGCTAGATGTTGATGTGTGCCAACTCAAAGTTCCGGATGTGTGCCTGGGTGGTAGCTGAGTTGGTCAGTCAAGGTGCTTGGACCATCCCCTCTCAGGCAAGTGACAGAGCCAGCTCTCCCACACCCGTGATGGACGGTATGGCCAGCTTTCCTAAGTGTGGAAGACCAGCTTTCCTATGAAGTATGGGGCCAACTCTCCTGTGCCTGGGTCATTGGGGCCCACTATCCCAGATCCAGCTTGGGGTAGGGTCAGCTTTCCAATGAGGTGGAGAACCAGCTCTCCTAGGGCCAGTGAGGTGTGGGGCCTGTTCAGCAGGGCCCTCATATTTCAACACATGGTTCAACATGTGGGTTCACATGGGCCCCTGTGGTAACAGAGGTAATGGACATCAACATAGACCTCACCTCAGCTACAGCAGGACCACAGACTCAGACATGGCCAGCAGCAGCTTGAATGTCACCATGGCACTGGGTGGCAGTGTAGGTCACTCACATTGCCATGGCCCCAGCAACAGCACATCCCTGGGACCCCAACATGGCCACAGGTGGTGGCCCAGAACCTGAGCGCCTGTGTAGCCTTTGATGGCAACATGGGCTGTGGACATCAACACAGACCCAACTTTGGTAGGACCATGGACCCAGACACGGTCCTTGGCAGCAGTCCAAGCCCAGATGTCACCATGCCTCCAGATGGCAGCATAGGCCACTCAGATTGAGGTAGCCCCCATGGTGACATGACCCTTGGGCACTAGCATGGCCACAGGTGGAGGCCTAGACCCCAGGACATCCTCACAGCCTTCAGTGGTAATAAGAGCCATTAACATAAACACAGACCACTGCTGTGGCAGGGCCATGGACCGAGACAGCATGGCCCTTGGCAGCAGCCCTGGGCCAGATGGCACTAGGGCCCTGAGTAGCAAGCAGGCTACCCACATCAGTCCATTCCTCACCGCCTTCACCTCTTCAGATCCACCTCTCTCCACAGGACATGAACCATTCTGCCTCTCTCACTCCAATACCCCACCATATATTTGCTCACTATAATGGCGTCCATGGTTTCTTCTACCCTCCCAGGCCACACAGCACCATGAAGGCACTGGGCAGAAGAAACAGCTTTAATGGTGAAAGACAAAATTACCATTAAAGTTTTCATGAACTCTCAGTGGCACAAGGTGAGTGTTGGCTTCGGACCTAGGCTAGGTCATTGTCATTGTCAAAAGAAAGCTGAGTATTAACCTCTAAGATAAAATGTGCTCCTCCTTTGTAAACACTGTTTCTCTGTCTACCTCCTAAAGAGCAAAAGCTCCCTTCTTCCTGCTTTAAGTTTGCAGCCAGGCTCTTAATGTGTAGTCTAGGCAGACTTCCAACTCACGATCCCCATGCCTCAACTTTGAGAGCCTGCCACCACACCAGACTCTACATCCTTTTACATAAGATTGACAGCCTCTCCAGTCCACAACCTGAAACCATTGGTGCTCAGTAATGACCTAGTCAGGAATCAGGCCAATGCTTGACTGGCCAGTGGTGTCAATCATAGGAATAACATGTGGGATGCTTCTATAGAACTGGGCAGTTTTCTTTCTCTCCTAAAAGCTGTTTTCTTTTGTTCTGCAATGATGCTTGGATCATGCTCCCAGGGTCCGAAGTTTCATCTCTTCACCCTAATCACACACACACACACACACACACACACACACACACACACACACACACACGTTAAGCATGTTCATGTGCACTAGCATGTGTGCACATACACAGTGGATCCGGGATGATCTTTGGATGCTCTCCAACTGCCTCTGTCCATTTGATCCCATGACATTATCAGCCTCCTTACTTGCCATGCTTCCATGGTACAGCTCAGTTCCTCTGGGCCTGTGTCCTGCCTTCCCAGCATGCTGGGCTCCGAGAAGCTGTGCAGGAGCCTGCTGTCCTCTCAGATGGCACCGTCCCTGTCAGTCCGGCCATGGCTGGCAGCTGGAATTGCAATCCGCCTTGTTTACAATGCATTGTAATTGCAGACACGGGCTGCGCTGTCACTTGTAATTTTATCTTGTCCTGTTCTCCAGCTTACTCCCTTGCCTAAGTGTCAAGCAGTTGCCCTTGTGAGAGGCACTGTTGGCAGGAAATGTGCCCAACATCCAGTGAAATGCAAACTATTATTTATGACTTGTTATCTCCCTCTATACTCAAGACAGGAACCAGGCAGGGGGTAGAGCTGCCCCTCAGACACCCCCAAAACCCCTCACACCCTCTGCCCTGAGCCACCGTGTCTTGAACCATCTCTGCAGCTCCTGCCCTTTTTTTGGATGTAATTTCCATAAAACTGGAGGAGGGCAGGGAATTGCCTGCTAAGTTCATCTCTGCTGAGCCATTTCCTTTCAGGGCTCTCCATGGGTCAGGTGGTGGAACCTTCTGGAGACAGGCAAATGGAAAGGTGATTCAAATACATCAGAAGAGCAGGGAAGAGAGCTTCACTGGAAGTAAGTTATAGGCTTCTTCCTGTGGATTTGAGATAGGCCTAGGGAATAGACCCAACCACCTACGCTCTGCTGTTCCAAGCCCTTGGTTGCTACCTTGTTGAGTCTGTGTGATGGTTCCACAAACAGCACTATTACCGTGGCTCACAGGTGAGAAAACAGTACCCACATGGCTA
Organism: Peromyscus nudipes; assembly: GCA_902168325.1. Lineage (NCBI taxonomy): Eukaryota > Metazoa > Chordata > Mammalia > Rodentia > Cricetidae > Peromyscus > Peromyscus nudipes. The sequence continues at coordinate 16,152 of CABHPH010157485.1, read as the reverse complement.
GTTCAGGGGTGTCAGCTAGGAGAATGCCTGGAAAGCTAAGGTGGGAAATGGTTCTATCTGGTTCTGTCATTCTGGTCTGTTGTGCTTTTTCCACACCCCAGCTATGGCCCCATGAGGACAGGCTCCTCTGTTTCCGACATTCTCCATCTTTTCTTAGAGCTTGTCTTCGGTAACCTGACTTGGAGAGCCTTGAGAGCCTCTACCATGGACTCCCTCTCTCCAGTTCTTGCCAATCCTCAGTGGGGCTCCTGGGCAGATTTGCTGTGGTGGATATAACCCGGGACCAGAATTTGCTGCCAATTGCTGATGTCTCTGAAATAACTTTTTATACATTGTCCTGTGCCCCTGTTTCTGCTGACTGCGACATCCTTTACCTCTAGATCACTGGTTCTCAACTTGTGGGTTGTGACTCCTTTGGGGGTCAAACAATCCTTTCACAAGGGTTGCATATCAGATATTTACATTATGACTCACAAAACAGCAAAATTACAGTTATGAAGTGGCAACAAAAGTAATTTTATGGTTGTAGGTCACTACAACATGAGGAAATGTATTAAAGGGTCACCACATTAGGAAGGTGAAAACCACTGGTCTAGATGCATAAGGCACCTTGCACTAGACAAAGCTAGAAGGTAGGAGAATTCCAGATTGTGCACCTCCGGGCCACCGGAGTCAAGGGAAAGACAAGACCACTAGTTCCACACATTTGTGTTTATAACACATGGGTACCATGGGAAGGCTGTGGAGAAAGCTGTCTGTGGAGCTTTTAAAGAAACCCATGCTGAGTTTATCTGGTACCTGAGGAGGAGAAGGTTTATTGCTTCTTATAGCTTATAGTCCATCATGAGGGGCAGGAATTCCAGCAGGAACCTGGAGGCAGGAACAAAGCAGAGTCATGGAGGAATGCTCGAGACGTTGACAGGAAGCAGGGAAGAAGTCAATCATTACACACTGTGATGTCACCAGAGTATTATACACTATGATGTCACCAGAGTATTACACAGTATGATGTCACCAGAGTATTACACACTATGATGTCACCAGAGTATTACACACTATGATGCCACCGGAGTATTGCACAGTATGATGTCACCAGAGTATTACAGTGTGATGCCACCAGAGTATTACACACTATGATGTCACCAGAGTATTACACAGTATGATGTCACCAGAGTATTACACAGTATGATGCCAACAAAGTCATTTCTCCCCTTGTCTTCTAATGGTCTGCCATTTTTGCTCAGCCAGTTATTAGCTATGTGGGTTTTTTTAGCCATTTTTGCAACCACTCTGTGTATGTCTCCTTATTTTTGTAAAACTGGACTAATCACACTTCTTTCTTGTGGGATTTTTGTGGGGCTCACTTTAGTTTTACAAGGTAATATATGCAGGATTTAACATAATGACTACTTTCTTCTTTTCTGAGCAGGGACTCAGGTGGCCTGCCATGGCCTCAAATTCTTGAATCGCCCACCTCTGCCTCTAAAGTTCTGGGATCACAGGCATGTGCCACTGTGCCTAGCTCAAACACTGAATGCAGTGTCTAGGACACAGTGAGCCTTCAATCAATCTTGTAATATCATTGCTATTATTTTTCACTTGGGGAGCAAAGCCAGAGACTTAAAGCAGGTGGTTATAGCTGAGTCTTTAGCATTAGACACATGGTTCCACTTAGGGCTCTTGCGGACACAGTCACCACCCAGGCATGGCCCACCAGTGAATCACTTGTTGGTGTCTTACCTCCCCCTCCTCATGGAACTGTGTGTGCCCTCTAACAATAGCAGCAATGTGAAAGTCTGATAAGCTCCAGTTAGAAATAATGCTCCTGTACTCCAGAAGATAGAGCCACTCAGACAGAGGGAAAAGACACCCTGAAATGAAAGAAAACACCCTGCTGTGGGGATCCTTAAAAGGTTCAATGGGCAGGAAGAACGTACTGGTTAGCATTGCTGTGGGAGTTTGGCTTATCTACTGGGGTGATGTCTTGATTTACAAATAGTATCTCCAGTCCTCGGAAGTTGCACTCCTCAGTCTTAAACACAGAAGTCCATGACAGTTAGAGAGCTGCTGACTGTGGCCAGGCTTGGAAATTCTACAGCAGTTCCTTCACAAGCCATGGCTTTGAGCTTTGTGGATGAAGAAGACACACCAAGTCCTCTCCCGGACTCCTGACACTTCAGAAAGACCACGTGGAATGGGAGGAGAGTAGCTGCAGAAGACCTCAAACAAAGGCTAAACACCTCACAGTAGACTCAGAGGCAGAGATACACTGAACAGTGTACTTCTGAACTAAACGGAAGGCAAGAAAGAGGCCTGAAGGCCAGCCCATCCTGAGAACAAAACCCAATGGAACATAAGATGTGGACACGCATACTTGGGCTGTGGGAACCCATACCTGGGGTAAGAAAGCACACATCTGGCTCCATTAACGGCAGCTTTTCGCAGCCAGACCCTTTCTGCAACCCCTCCACATGGTAGAAAGGAATCAAGTCCCGGGTCCTCATCAGCACTGGTCCTTGGTGTGCCTGAGACGCTGTTCTCCTCTGTGTCCTATCTCTGTTTCTTTACTTGTAGCAGGAGATTAACACCCCGAGACAACCTACCTCGTGGCGCTTAATGGGAGGGCCCATTGAGTGGCTCTTGGATGCTCTGGGCCTGACTTTCATTCTGGAGACAGTAGAAAGCCCTGATCTGGGTGATGTCAGGTGACATGTTTCCTGGCTTAACTGTCAAGCACTTAAGACAATCATTGAAGAAAGAGTCCAGGGGTCAGCAAGTACTACCTGTAAAGCCAGATAGTGAGCAGCATTCGGGCAGAAGGGGCCTCAGGTCTGTGGCCACCACTAATTCTACCATGGTGAAGTATGGGTAAATGGATGCCTGTGGCTATGCTCCTGGAGAAACCTGTTTCCTGTTGGCAAAACAGGCAGCAGGCAGATTGGGCCCAAGTCTGAGTAAGCTGACCCTCCCAAAGCTAGGCTCCTCATGCCCTCTTCTTCCTGCTATGCTGTGCTAGCCAGGAATGGTGAAGGCTTCCCTTTGGGGTTCTGGTCAGTCTATAGAATTAAGACATGTCTCTCTGGGCACAGGCATGTCTCTGGCCCTGCCTCTGAGGGCTACAACCTTGACCTGTTTTCCTAACTGAATGAGACTCACTGTGGGCTCTGAGAGATTTAGAAGCCGTTCCATGCTGCAAGGAAGGCTGAGTTATCCTGCACAAGGGTGAAAGCAACTTCCTTTGCACTCTGCCCTTGTCCCTTTCTCTCTACTACCCTCTCTTATTCTTTCAGCCTCCTACCTCCTCCTCCCCTCTCCTTTCCTCCCCTCCCCTCTCTTTTGCTCCCCTCCCCTCCCCTCTTCTCCCATCTCCTCTTCTCCCACCCCTCCCCTCCTCTCCTCCCCTCCCCTCCTCTCCTTCCCTGTCCTTCCCTCCCCTCCACTCCCCTCCCCTCTCCTCTCCTTTCTTTTCTTCTCCCATCCTCCTCCTCTCTCTTCTTTCTTCTCCCTCCCAGACATTGGTAGTGCAGACCCCTGCTCCTTGGTACCTTCCAGTGCCTCTACCCCGAATAAGAACACAAGGAATATATGCCAATGAAGTACCGTGTTTTCTGCAAGTGTATAGCAATTTCTTGACAAAGAACAGCCATCTAATACCTGTAGCTTTCATTATTAGATTTAAGGGATGTTCATTCAGAAGAATTCAAAAGGGTCCATTTTCCTAATGTAATTGTCCATAGCTATCAGAAAATCCCAAAGTAAGATAAGCCATGAAACAGCAAGCATGACCAATGTTAGTGGCCTGGGCCCCAGTAATGCAAGTCATGCACTTTTACCTCTGTGGCTGTGAGTTGGCTCTGCTCTCCAAGACACTGACAGGAGAAGGAGGGGCCCTGCCCATCCTCCTTGCAGGCTGTGAGGAAGGATGAGAGGGGAAACCAGTGGAGGAGGACATAGCTCAACAGATTACTGGAGGCGAGAGAGCTAGCATGACAATTATTATTTTTTTTTACAGAGTTCCTCGAGGGCATATTAAAAGTAGGGCAACTTTCTAGAGTTCTGCCTTCTCTGCTGACTGTGCTGCCAGGTGGGAAGATTCAGTTGCATTCCTGTTCCCCAGTGTAGAAAAGTTTGGAAATGATCAATCAAACAGATTAATTAACAGCTCCTTCACCACATGCTTCTCTATTCTGTTCTGGAGTCTCTTTCTGTTCTGTTTAGGTGGGATTAATTTTGGCCAGACAAAACCAATTTGTAGCTCAGTGTTCAGATATAATGGGTGCATGCTCCTGGGTGCCCACGATTTCCTCATGAGCCACCCAAGTCCCTGGCTGAAGCACCTAGAACATTCACCCCAGAGGCAGATGGCAGGACAGCTGTCGTCTCATTTTAAGTTGATCAACCCAGGAGTTCCAGGCCTCTTTTCACACAGTTCCTTGACTGGAATTTGATACGTAGTCCTATTTGACATCGGTAGGGAGGAGAAAGAAAGAGACATGCAATAAGGATGCAAATATTTCAGCCATGTCAGTCTTCTCCATCTGCACCATTGGTATGTTGCTAACATCTGCTGTAGAGTTAAGCATTTGGTTGCCTATTATATATGTATTCAATTATTCATTCATTCACTCATTCATGCTAAGTAATGATTGGACACCTATCTTATGCAGGTCCTGCCTCTACTCACAAGGCTCAGATGGTGATCAGGAGAGAACTTGTCCCTCTTGGGGAGCTCCCACAGTGAAACAATGGCATGATGCAAATGCTGAGCTAGGTGTTCAAAACACCCTGGGGGGACAGGAAGAGTTCACATACTTAGTATATGTCTAGGAAGGCTTCCCAGAGAAAGCAAGGCTACTTAAGACATAAAGAATGAGTTGACATTATCCACACAAAGAAAACAGTGTGCATAGCTGAGAATAGTGAGGAAAAGGAGGTCTCTCCAATCACACCCGAACCTATAATATAAAAGGCATCCCAGGATTCCTGTGTCTTGGTCATAGTTATGTTCCCAAGTGGCTCCCTTTTGGAACAGGGCTGGTCAGGCATAGAGAACAGATCCTGTTTCTATAAACAGAGATGATTCTTAGGCTAGCTCTCTTCCTTGCCTTCCCCCTAAGAGTGTATACACCTCTCAGCCTGTGCATCTCCAGGGGCCAAAGTTGAGCCATGTGGAAGAACCCACTCAATCAGAATCTCATATAGATCTGCTGTTATTAATGAGCCAGGATGTAGCTATCCATGTTGGACCCTCCTCCAAGCAGCCTTCTCCAGGGGATTGGGGTGAAGGGTTGTAGGGGGACACCTTGCTGTTTAATAAATAATAGAAAAGCTTCATAAAGTGTCCGGGAAGCACATTCCTCATGCAGAAATGTTACGGAATAACACAGGATGAATAATAGAAAAGGTTATTGAAAAATTCATAATTTCCAAGTGCCTGTGAAGGGCAGCCCCTGTGCAGTCTATTTGCCTGTAGAAAAGTGATTAAAATATATATTATTGTCCTGTCTATAGAAAAAATGTATTATTAAGTGGATACTAGCGTGACATTTGAGAAATCCATTTCATTCCATTTAGCAGCAACAGGATTTTGGCTGCCTCTTTGTGTAGCAGGTTTCACAAGTATTTTAATAAGCCATTTAAAAAACAAAAAGAGATTTTAATTATGGCCCCCTGCTTCCCAGCCATACTATTACTTTGCATTCACAGTTCTTCTGCCAAGGAAATTTAAAAACATATAATGGGGAATGTAAATATCCTGCCTACATTTATTATGTCGATTGCCAAGAAAACAACCTGACCATTGACCAGCACTTAGGGCCTGAAAGAAGAGAGAATGGAAAATGGTTTGCTGGTCCAAACACAACAAGGAACAAAGCTTTGGAGTAAAAGGCCCACAACTACTGTGAAAATGTTTCCAAATAGCTGGCCACCATTTTTTTTCCCAGGAAAACTAGGAGTTCCTTTAGGAGGTTACTTCTGATTGGTTCATATTTCAGAATGACAAAGTGGATCCAGCTTAGGCATCATCTGATGCGTCCATGACACCTCTGTGGAACAGAAGCCCTGGGCTTGAAGAGCTGATGCCAGGAACAATTCAGGGTTGAGGTCTGTAGCCACTCAGGCTTATGTTTCCAGATGGGGTAACACACTAGCACTGCTCAAAGAAAAGGAAGAACAGGATAGGGTCTGAGATGCATGGGCTACACCCCTCCCCCACAGCAAGTTCAGACTGGACATGGACAGCTCTTCGGTGTGATAGCATTCTGAACTATGGTGGGCCAGAAGTCATCCCAAAAGCAGGAGTAGGGAACCTGCCAGGCACCACAGCTTCAAAGCTATGCACAAAAGCCAGTGCACTGTGAGACTTGGGGACTCCGTCAACCTTTGTAGATTGCAATCCTAAGGGCAAACAGAGCAGATTTCTACCCATTATAGTTTTTACAGAATTTATTCTTATTTTCATTTATGTGTATATGTGTGTGTGTGTTTGCGACTGTGCATTCTGTGTGTGTGTGGGTACCCTCAGAGGCCAGAACAGGGGGTTGGATCTGCCTCTGAAGCTAGAGTCACAGGCAGATGTGTGCAGCAGCGCAACATGGATCCTGAAACCAAACCGGGGTCCCCTGCAAGAGCAACAAGTGCCCTTAACCATGGAGCCATCTCTCCAGCCCCCACATTATAGTTTTTAAATGCCTTACTTAAAGTTCATGTAAATAATTAAATTGTTGGTTCCAATAAAATCTCACCTGGAAGCAGATAAAATTTTCTCTAATGGAAGGATGAAAAGACTAAATAGCTTCTCACCTCCAACTCCCTTCTGCTCCCTTCTTTAAGGCAGACCCAGGAGCCCAGGGCTGTGATTCCATGTGGAGTCCTGGAGTACAGTGTGACAACCAATGCATCTGACCATATTGAAAATACCTTCCAGCTATTCACGTCTGAAGCGGATTTACAGTCTACGAGGAGTTGCGATGAGAGAATGGCTTTTCTGCCCTCATTTCTGCTCCTACTTATTTAGAGACATCATATATTTAGACACTTGCCAACAAACAATTACTGTGAATTGTGCCTGCATTGCATTTAGATTCTTGAATACAGAATGTGGGCCGGATGTGTCCTTGTTCTAACAGAGCAGTGGGCTTCTAAACTGCTCGCTCCCTAGCCGTAGACTCGGGAAAACTAGCCTCGTTTAGAGTTATGAAGGACTTTCTTTGGTAGAAACTGAGTGAGCTGTGAAAGAACAACTGACTGAGGGGGCTTGAGAGAGAGCTTATTCGGTAAAGCAAGCATTAGGGCCCGAGTTCAGTCCCCAGCAACCATGTGAAAAGCGGGGTGTGGTGATGCTTGACTGTACCTTAGCCTTTGTGAGGCAGAAATAGGAGGGTCCCTGAGGCTCACTGGCCAGCCTGTCTAGTCAGACTAGTGAGAGACCCTTGTCTGAGACTTAGGTGGAGAGTGAAGAAGACACTAGACTTTCACTTCTGGCTTACAAACACTCACTTGCTTGTGTTTCCCCTCCTGCCCTCTACCTCCACCTCCTCACACACAGCACAGAAGAAGTAGAGTGGATAGCTCTTCAGTTCACTTTTGAAGGGCAGTTAGTTAATTACAAAGACCTCTCTTGTGTCTGTACCAAAGGCTGATTGCTTTTCGGCAAAGCTAGTTGCTGGACCACTGTGGTGCTTCCATTTAGGTGGGTACGCAGACGATGCTCAAGTTCATCAAGTTGCTCTGTTGTTCTGCTACCTTGAGCTGGACCATCTCGGACTTTCTCTTTGCCCCACCAGCTCTTCTGCACAGCAGCAGTGGGGACAGTGTTGTCATTGCCACACAGCCCTGAGTGAGTAGCATCGGATCTTAGCAAGCATTGCATACATCAGAAATTTCCTTCACAAACCTAGGACGCTGGTATTACTTAATATCCACTCTCTGTAAAGTTCTTGGTGTTTTCTTGGCCTAACAATCAGACAATGAAACTGAAATCACTTTGCATTCTCTGCACACTCTCATGGTGATCTGTTTAAGTGGCATTTTTCATGCTAGTGACTCACCAATTTATATCTCTGAGTTCTAGACCCTTACATCCATCTGGGCACTTGGCTTCTCCAATGGGTCACCTTTTTGAAAGTTCAGTTAAGTGTCCCAAATTGAACTCATTCAATCCTGCACCCTAACCGATATCTGTCTGATGTTCCATGTGTCACTAAATAGCATCATCAACTCCAGTGTGTGCCAACCCCAAAACTATCCACTCTCCATCCATCCATCCATCATCCATCCATCCATCCATCCATCCATCTATCCATCCATCCATCCATCCATCCATCCATCCATCCATCCATCCATCCATCCATCCATCCATCCACCCATCTATCCTTTTCTTCCTTTCTCCCTTCCTTCCTTCACTTCCATTCATTTTTAGCTATCAGAAGGCTCTGAGTCCTATCTCCAAGTTGCATTCCTACACACGGTCCCCCCTACCATCTTCTAATCAAACTTCCCTCTATGTCCCCATTATCATCACAGTAGCTGAAGCCACAGACATCTCTCTTTCTGATAACTTGCTATCTCGTATCTACTCTTGTGCTGCTCAATTAATATTCCATATTGGGGACTATGATACAGCTGCTCCTTTGCTTAAATCTTTCAATCTTTTCCCATTGCAATGGAATTCCAATGTTTTCTAGACTGGAAGGCCTACACTACCTGGCTCAGATTTCCCAGAATCATTCATCATTCCCTTCTGGGCTAAAACATGCTATATCCTCAATACACCATGCTGTATCCCACTTCAGTCATGGCTGACCCTCTTTTTACTTAAATCACACTTCTCAAACTATAACATGTATGTGAATAACTGGGGAACTTAATAACATGAATATTATTCCATAGAGCTACAGTGAAACTCAAACATTCACTGTCTTCCTACCATGCTTCCAATTGAAGCTGACCTTGTTAGTCCATGGACCATACTTTGAATAGATAGAGCTTTGGACTATTTCTACCCTGTTTATTGCTTGGCTAGCACTTCCTCGATTAAAAAAATAATGAGATGTGAGTCATATAAATAATAACTTGCCAATTTAACTCACGTAATTTCAGTATTTTTTTTCTATAACCACCACCACCATTGATTTTCAAGACTCGTTAAACCTTGTGTTTTACTTTTATTTCTATTGCCGTGATAAAACACTATGACCAAAAGCAACACTTCCAGGTAACAATTTATCATTCAGAGAAGTCAGGACAGGAACTCAAGCATGGTGGAACCTGGAGGCAGGAACTTATGCAGAGGTCAAGGAGGAGTGCTTACTGGCTTGCTTCTCCTGGATTACTCAGCCTGCTTTCTTATAACAGTCAGGACCACCAGCCCAAGGGTAGCACCACCCACAAGGAGATGGGCCCTCTCACATCAATCCTAAATCACCGAAAGACAACATAGGCTTTCCCACAGGCTAATCTGGTGGAGGCATTGTCTCAACTGAAGTTCCTTTGTAGCATGAATCTTAAAAAGTTCTTATTAATAAAATCAAACCTGAGGCCAGTTACTGGGGTGAACACTGGAAGGTCAGAGACACAGAATAAGCCACAGCTATCTCACCTCGCTGGATCCTCAGCTGGTCTTGTTTCCTCAGACTGGATGCCCCGAGCCCTCATCCAGAATGGGTCTCAGCTGAACTGCTGCTAAAAGCCTGAAAGCTTAACCAGCCACATGCTTCTCCAGGCCGCTTCTCCAGGCCAAAATGCTTCTAGTTTCTGGTCCTCACGCCTTATATACGTTTCTGCTTTCTACCACCACTCCCTGGGATTAAAGGCTGACTTTCTGGGATTAAAGGCGTGGGTCACCATGCTTGGGTGTATCCTTGAACACATGAATTTCTGCCTCTGGAATGCTAGGATTAAAGGCGTATGCTACCACTGCCTAACCTCTGTTTCATATTGTGGCTATTCCATCTCTGACCCCAGATAAGTTTATTAAGGTACACAATATTTTGGGGAACACAATACCACCACATTCCTTCTTCCCAAATGACACCAGCTTGTGTCAAGTTGACATAAAATGAACCATGACACATTAACATTGGTGCCAGATTACCTTCAGCACTGGTCACAGGCAACACTAGTTTGTTTTTGTCTCTACTGATCTGCCTGTCTGACCAATGCATAGAAATGGAATCATATAAGAGGTTTTCTTTGGTGACTGGCTTCTTCCATTTTACATATTATTTAAGTTTATCTACGTTGAAAGCATGTGTACATCATGCTCCATTCCCAACCATAGTCAAGGATAATAATACCTTACCACATAGCTATGTCACATTCAGTTTATTTATTCATAAGTGAAATATATTCACACTTTACCTTTGGTGGATAATGCTGCTGGTAACACGGATATATAGGTTTTAGTAAGGCACTTGCTTGCATTTCCCCATATATTCATAGTAACAAACTTGTTTGCTGGTTTATATGTAGCTTTACTTTAAAATTATTTTAGAGTCCCCAAGGCCAGCAAGATGGCTCAGTGGGTAAAGGCACTTACTGCCAAGTCTGAAGACCAGAGATCGATCCTCCAGACCCGTATGGTAGGAGAGAATCAACTAACCATATTTGTCTTCTGGTCTCCAAGCTTTGTGCTGTAAACTCATACACACACACACACACACACACACACACACACAATTTTAGGAGACGGCAAAGTGTTTTCCAAAGCAATCACACTATTTAACAGGTTAACATCCATTCGTGGTCATTCCATATCTTGTGTGCTCTCAGCACCTGTTGTTGATGTCCTTTTTATGCTATAACACTCTCACACAGCATGAAGCTGTTGTTCATTGTGTAATGTTTTGATTTTCATTTCTCCTAAGACTAGTGATGCAAGATGCATTTTCTTGTGCATGTTTGAAGACTGTATATTCTCTGGAAACATGTCCATTCATATCTTATGCCTATCTTTTCAAATTGAGTGTTGTTGTTGTGAGACAGAGACTTGCAGCTTAGGCTGATCTTGAACTTACAACCCTCCTGCTTCAGCTTCCTGAGTGGTGAGTAACACACCCAAATTTTGATTATTGAACTGTAAGTTACTTATATACTCTACACATCAGCCCTTTAACATATAAGATCTGTCCTTCCATTGTGAGAGTTCTCTTTTCTCTTTCTTATAAGTGATCTTTAAACCACAAAGATGTTTTTAACCTGGTGGAATTGTTTTTGTTGTTAGTAATGCTTTTTCTTGTCACATGTAGAAAATTATTTCTTGACCCAAGGTAACAAAGCTGTATCCATTTTTTTTCCTTCTAAAAGTTTTATCACTTTCACAGATATGCCAAGGTCTACGACCAACTTTGAGTTCATTTATTTTTTACTTTTATTTAAGAGTGAGATAAGAATTCAACTTTTTTCTTTTACCACTGTTCAGTTGTTCCAGAACCATTTGATGAAAACAAAAAAGAATAAGAAAAAAAACAATAAAACACAACTCTGCTCTTTTTTCCAGTTTAACTTCCATGTTACACTTTATCAAAAACTGAATCAATATATGTGATGTAGTATTTGTCAAAAACATATAGACACAGTATGTTTTCACTGTGTTCTGTCCCATTGGCTTGCAGTCTTAGTTGAAGCCAGCACCACAGTGTTTTGATCTCTAGAGAGGCTGGTTGTTTTTTTGTTTTTTGTTTTTCAAGACAGGGTTTCTCTGTGTAGCCCTGACTGTCCTGGAACTCACTTTGTAGACCAGGCTGGCATCAAACTCACAGAGATCCACCTGCCTCTGCCCCCTGAGTGCTGTGTAGTCAGAGTTTTTCTATGTCCCGCCTGACCCGTGGTCAGGACAAATCTCTCACCCACAGTCCCGCAGCCTTTTATAAAATAATCACACAGAGGCTTAATATTAATTATAACTGTTTGGCTTGGCCATTTGCTCAAGCTTATTACTGACTAGCTCTTACACTTACATTAACCCACAATTCTTATCTGTGTTTAGCCATGCGACTTGGTCCGTTTTCTCAGTTCTGCCTTCACATCTTGCTTCCTTTGTGTCTGACTGGCTACTCCTGACTCAGTCTTCCTCTTTCCAGAATTCTCCTTGTCTGCTTATCCTGCCTATACTTCCTGCCTGGCTACTGGCCAATCAGCATTTTATTAAACCAGTGTACAAAAGCATGATTCCACAGCAGTGCTGGGATTAAGGGCGTATGCCACCACCTGGCACAGTGGGTTGTTTTTAACATTAGGAAATAAGAAATGTCCAACTTAGTTCTTTTTCAAGACTTCTGTAGCCCTTTGGGGGTCTTGGCATTACAATTTTGTTTTTTAAGTCAACTTGTCAATTTCTAAGAAAAAAGAACTGGGATTGTGACAGCAATCATGGATCCATAAATTTGAAAGTTTAACCTCTTAGCAATATTAAGTCTCATGCCTGTGAACGAGGACGTGAATTTGGTTTTACTTGGAACTTTTAAACTTTCTTTCTACAACATTTTATCACATGTAAAATACAACCTTTACAGTTCTTGTTTGACATTATTCCTGAGGTTTTTTTTTTCATAATTCTATTCAAAATGAAAATTTCTTTCTTAGTTTCATTTTTAGATTGTCTAGTGATAATGTGTACCAGCTTGATTTAATTTTGAGAATTTATCATGTACCCTGGACCTTTACTGAACATGTATCTTAGTCCCATATTTGTCTTACCCAGTTCTATTAATTTTCTAGAATTTTCTCTGTATGTGATCATGACATCTAAAAAAATGACAATTTTAATTTCTCCCCCTTGGCATGTATGCGTCCTGTATGTTTACCCTCATGCCTAGAAGACAATACTGAATGCAGGTGGTGTTGGGCTTTGGGAGAGTGAGGAGAGAGAAGGTTCCAGAGAAACACAGAGATGGATCATCTTTTTCAGTCTAAAGGTTTTTAATGATGCCTGTCACAGCAGGGATCTGAAAGTAGAGAGTTTCAGACCCCAGAGACCAGGAAAGATATCTTTTCTTTAAGATCCTTTTATGGGAAAGTAGGGACAGGGAAGGTCTTATCTTGGAAGGAAGCAGGCTTGGTTAATAGGTGACCTGTGCTACAGGGCATGCAGACTTAAGTATATGATAGGAGCCCCAGCAGCGCTGGCTAGGGAAGTGGGGCTGGCTAACGTGTAGCTGCAGTCAAGGTGCCTTGGACCCGGGGGGCAGGGGTTTAGTTTTGTTCATTTGTTTTATTTTACTTACCTGCCCACAGCCTTCTATGTTGCTTCAAGGATCTGGATGCACTAAAAGGGTGTGAGCAAGTCATCCCATCTTACAGTTTGGGATCTTGCTGATATGTACGGCATTAGCCAAGGGTATTTTATAGACGTCTTTTGTCAGGGCAAGGATGTTCTATTCTAGTTTGCTGAGTGTTTTATCATGCAATGGTGTCTCCTCCAATAACACATTAGTTTATGTGGACCTTACCTGAAAGTCCTGATCCTGGCTTCAGACCTCCTTCTTGAACTAGCTCAGCTCACTATTATTCCTTTAAGCCTGTATTTTCTCTTATTTATTTATAATCACACAAATAGCTTTTTACATTTGTTTTGACTGGGGGTGAGTCCAAAGCCATGCATATACCAGACTAGTACTTTATTACTGAGCTATGGGACCAGCCTGTTCTAGCCTTCCTCTTTTTGTGTGTACCATCACCCCTTCCAGGAAATCCTTGCCAGGAAGGCAGGGACTGAATTTGTCCTGATCATTTCTGTATTTTCTGTATCTACTGAAGTTCCTGATAGATAAGAATTGATCAATCAAAACACTGTTGCTGATTAACTGAGTAAACAAATGTATGATGGATAGCCAACATAGACAGGTGCTAAGTGAACCCATCCTGGAAAGAAGTAGAAAAGATTTATGGCCAAAGTTTAGATGTCAGTGAGTAGAGTGAGGGGTTTGGAAAGTAACCAACTTCAGGTTTTTTAATATAGGATTTATATGTGTGCACAATGTGTGTGTGTTGGGGGGGTGTCAATGTCACAAAATGTGTGTAAAAGTCAGAGTACAACTTTGTGAAGTTTGTTCTTGCCTTTGTTCTATGAGCACTCTCGACCAAACTCACACCATCATCTTGTGCAGCAAGTACCTTTAACAGCTGAGCCATCTCACAGGCCCAAGAAGGATTTTATAGTACAGGATTTCAAACTGTAGCTGTAGCCAAGACAAAAATAAATAAACGTTTAAAGCCTGTGAGAACTGACTAGAGGAAGACTCCTTTCAAAGTGGGCCATACTCATCCCCCTCCTGAATCAGTATGCACTGTGGTCAAGAATATGGGTTGTTAACAAGATGCGGCTTTTCTTTGTTTCCAGGGCAACAAAGGGCAATGATAGCTGTTAAATTCTTCTTGGCAGCAGAGAATCCTAGGCACCCGGCCAAGTGCCTTTGGGGAATGTCCCTATTGCAGCCAGCCACAGAGCACAAAGGAGAGCCCATAGCACAGGAGACCGCATGGTCGCTGGCTGAATAGTTCTCTCAGTGTGCTTTTATCATCTGCTTCATCTCTTCCTTTCACCACCTCAGAGTTAAATACGTCCATTTCTCAGGCCCCTCCCCGGAGCCCCCATCACCATCATCTAAATTAAAATCTTTTATCAGTTTTTGGGTAATCCCCTTTGATGGCCCGAGTATGACAGGATCCTTCTCCCTCACACCTCGAGTGCCAGTGCGGATAACTTCTGGGCAGCTAAATGGCTTTGGACATCACCCACATGTCTGCATCACACGCACCAACCAGGAGCTGGCAAAAAGGACATATTCATGGCTGAAGGTTGTAAGAATTTGTGAGCAAGAATTGCCTTTGAGCCTGAAACTGTCAGCCGCCTCCTTGTTCATCTCCTCAGAGAGGCAGAGCAGTGGTGGTGCTGTAGAGAGGCAGAGCGGTGGTGTGCTGTAGTGGTCCTTCAGGACGGTGTTCTGTTTGCAGTGCATCTGTTTTTCCGTTGCAAACCTTGCTTCAGCAGCTTATGTTGGTCACTTCACAGCCAAATTATAACTATAAAACTTCACATGAGCAAGTAGTAACATTTCCTGGGCTAATTAGTTCCCATCATGACCTGACCCATAATTGCAACTTTATCTTTTCCTGTGTTTCCTCCTCAGTCCCTCATGGCTTTTCTCTCCTGGAGGAGTGGATACTGCAGTGTGTACAGTGGATAGTGTGTGGGCTGAGGTTAGCAGACTCGCTTTAAATTCTGCCTGTAATGATTGCTCACTGTAAAATGCTGAATGGGGTATCCAAGACCTCCAAACTCCGTCTTTGTCTATAAAATGAGTACTCTGATAATTCTCTTCTAGTACTTATTAAAAGGGAAATATAATTGATGGTGGCTGTCTTTATTTTTGATGGCCACTCTCCACACTCAAATATAAGCCATATAGTAGATTCCATGAGACAGAGAAGGACTGTATTTTGTTTCCTGTGTTGTCAGTGTGTAGAACACATCTTTTGTCCAATGAACATTTCTGAATGAGTGAATGAGATGACTGGATGGGAAAAATTCAGTGGTCAAGGTGAGACTGAATGGATGTTCAAGAAGTTATGATGTTTTTACTGATGAACCATCTCTCCAGCCCCACTGCTCTTCCAGAGGACCCGGGTTCAATTCCCAGCACCCACATGGTAGCTCACAACTGCCTGTAACTCTTCAGTTCTAGGGGATCTGGCATCCTCACATAGACATACATATAAGTAAAATATCAATGCATATAAAATAAATAATTTTTTTAAAAAAGAAGTTATGATATCTTTCACTAGTTTAAACGTTGCTCAGACTCTTTCTATGGATTGGCAGTTTAGAAAAGCTCCTTCACTGAGAGCCATAAAAGAACAGTGATGGTGTCACACTGTTCATGCGACAGTGGCACCATTTGCCATCAGTGATGACACCCTCATGCCTCCTGACTACACAGAAGAGTAGTCCAATGGCAACTGTCTGACCTGGTCTGTCGGTCTTGCCCCAGGGACCTAGGATGTTCGGGGTATATCCCTTCTGCCCTCTGCAGTTTTTCAAGTCTCGCTTGTTGCTCACCCCAACTTCTCAGTCCAGCCCCATTTTACTTCCTTCTTTCTATTTTTCTTTCTTCAATGTACCTGGCTTATGGAAGCCAACTTGGGTGTCTT
>CABHPH010157484.1:20772-48886 GCA_902168325.1 Peromyscus nudipes | reverse complement strand
TTTCACACAAACACTTTCGTCCTACTATATCCACATCCACTCCCCCTGCCCTCCGTACCCCGCCCCCACCTTTCCCCAGGTGGCCCTACTTCTACCTCCCCGTCATACATGCAAGTGACTTTCAGGCCTTCCTCTTGGGAACGCATCCACCTGTCCCCATCATGGTGCCCTCTCATGGTTATGTCAAGATGAGGCAGCACAGCGTGCTGAGAATTAAGGTGGAAAGAAAGTGCAGTGTTTTCCTTCTGTGTTGTGTGGTGAATGAGAGCTACCTTTCTCCTCCCAAGTGCAAGTAGGAATATATTGACCCTCCTTAGCGCCCTCCACACCCTTCTCAGGAATTTAGGAATGCACAGTCAGCTAAACCACCAGCTTTTGAAGAACACATGTGTTTTGTGTTTGCAGAGACCATGGAGCATCCACACAATATTTGTAGTTTATTTTTTTTAATATTTAGCTTTATATTTAATTATGTATATGAGTACACGTGGGGATATGTGCACATGAGCTAATCTCAGAGGCCAAAAGAGGGCATCATAATCCCTGGAGCTGGAGTTACAGGTGGTTGTGCGCCATCCAACATGGGTGCTGGAAACCAAACTTGAGTCCTCGGCAAAAAACAGCTTGTGCCCTTCACCACTGAGCCATCTCTCTAGCTCCATAACTTGTGTTTAAACCACAGTAGCCCCAAGAGTAACCAAGACTTTCCTTGTTGGACATGAAGTCAGCCTAGCAGAGACAGAATTTGGAACACTTCCCCTGGGGGTCCTGCAGAAGACTGTGGGAAATGGGGGTTGCTGGTTCCTTAGCATGGGCACATGAATAAATTCCGAGGTCTGAGCACATAGGTGATTGCTAGTCCTGCTTGTGTGATTGGTTATTGGCATAGGCAGAGACTACAGGCTGGATGAGGTGCCAATGCATGCAGGTCCATGCCTCCTTTTGGGTCACCGAGGCAACGTGTTGCGGCAAACAGACAATGACGCTTAGAAACAATCAGGCATTCCCTCTCTGGCTGCTGCTCCCCTGGGTAAATTATTTAACAGTTTAGGCTTTGAGTTTTTCACAACTGAAAGTGAGACTATGCATTTCCTTCTGTGGTGGTGGGGAGGGTTCCATGTGATAGCGTGTGTGAAGCATTCCAACACCCAGGACACTCTGCCTTCTGTTGGCAGTCCAGAGTGTGGCTTAATGCACCCAGAAAACTGAGTGATGGAGAAGAGCTGTAATAATGAGAGCTTATTTATAGGCAATAGGCATTTTGCTGAATGCTGCCAGTGCCCATCATTGGAACATACTCCATGGGATGGGGCAATGCAGGGAGGGCAGCTTACTGCCCAAGCTGCCCAAGAGGGTCCCATGTACAGCAGAGATTCTCTGTCCTTTATCCAAAGGTTAGAACTTGAATCACGACCTTGAACTGAAGCCACCCTTTGTCCCTCTTTCCATGTAACTGTAGGGTTCTTCCGCAAACAGGGTCCACATAGGAGAGAGAAAGGGCTCTGGTCTTCTATGCTGCATGTAGGAGACGTCAAGGGTGTGTGCTAGCACTTTAATTATGACATAGGTTCTCTCATTTGCCACAAGATCTGGCTTCAAAGTGGTGTTAGAGAGAGGCCAGTGCCTATGACCAACTCCAGGTGAGGGGTATACAGAGGAAGAAAGAGGGTTTGGCACCATGAGTGGCTCAGTCCTGAGGGTGTGGGGCCTTCTGCAGTGAGACTCGGCTTTTCTGAGTGTGTAGGTACAGTGAGAGGCCAGTATTATACTCTGAAGGATAAAGACGTCATCTGGACCCTTTCATTTGGGTCTCACTTCACCAAGAGATTCCAAAATGGTGGCCCAGCAAAGGCTCTGCACACCGGCTGAGCTTGGGGAAGAACAGAGACAGTGCAAGCTATCAGGGAACAGGCAAGGCGGGCTTCCTGGCAGGCATTTGTTTGCTGCATACAGACAAGCTTCGGCTCAAATGGCAGGGTGACCTTGCCCAGTCCCAGCAACACTGTAGCAGTGCAGTGGGAGGCCTTGTCTGCTCACTGCACACTGCAGGAGTGCAGTGGGAGGCCTTGTCTGCTCACTGCACACTGCAGAAGTGCAGGGGGAGGCCTTTGTGTGCTCACTGCAACAATGTAAGAGTGCAGTGGGAAGCCTTGTGTGCTCACTGCACACTGGAGAAGTGCAGTGGGAGGCCTTGTGTGCTCACTGCAACACTGCAGGAGTACAGTGGGAGGCCTTGTGTGCTCACTGCACACTGCAGGAGTGCAGTGGGAGGCCTTGTCTGCTCACTGTAACACTGCAGGAGTGCAGTGAGAGGCCTTGTCTGCTCACTGCACACTGCAGGAGTGCAGTGGGAGGCCTTGTCTGCTCACTGTAACACTGCAGGAGTATGGTGGGAGGCCTTGCCTGCTCACTGTAACACTGCAGGAGTATGGTGGGAGGCCTTGCCTGCTCACTGCAACACTGAAACACTGAAGGAGTGAGTACAGTGTGGGGTAGTGCCATGGAGGCTCCAGCCTCTGGACACTGCTCTCCATGGTAGCAATGGCCCCAACAGAAAAATGGCCAGTGTTTGGCTCTCAGCTTTACGATTTTGTGTGTGTTATGGGGACTTACTTCTGCATTGGCATGTCTAAAACACAAAGTCTGGGGAAGCTAGTTGGTTTTGGCCTCGAGTAGATCAGCTAAGGCTCCTCTTGTCCAGTGCCGGCGTCACCTAGCAACCCCTGCTCCTTGCTGGCTGTGTCCTGCATGAGCTGCTGGGTCCCCTGTCTGTCTGGGAATGTGGTCTCTGCTTGCAGATCCTAGCACCTAAACGTGTCAAGGACCTAAGTGAAGGCCAACCACATACCTTGGGCGAATTTAAAACCTTTGAGCCTCAGCTCTGGCAATTGTGAAGGAGGTGTGTGTTTGCAAAGTCAAGTGACAGCTGCCACAAATTCACCTCTGGTCCTTACTATTATTACTCCAGACCTTGAAGTCATTAGCGCATAGTCTTTGCTTAGCTGGGCATAGCTCTCAGTCCCCAACTTGCTTTCTGGTGGGGACTCACATCAACTGAGAGTTGTGCACAGTGGTACAGGCCTACCTTCTGGCACTGGAGAGGCTGGGGCAGGAATATTGTGAGTTTGAGTCTAGCCTAGGCTAGTCATAATGAATATCAGGCTAGCCTGGGCTATAAAGCAAGACCCTGATTCAGGAAATAAAAAAACCAAACCTAACTAAACACAAATAAAATCTGTTAATTATGACAAGGGATGTTAAAGACTAATGCCAAACACATCATTCATTTGATGTTACTTCTATGTACTTACTTTGGGATGTTTCTGGAAGCTTCCATAATAAGAAATAAGGATCCAAGAAGGATGTACGTAGTCAACCATTCTCTGAATTTCTGAATTTTTTTTTTTAGAATTTTGCAATTAAAAAGAAAAAGTGAAAGAGGAAAGGAGACCAGGTTTGTGGTGTGAGGGTCAGTCAGATACACAGCTGAAGGAGAAGGGGTTAGGCAGATCATGGGGCCATCTGCTTCTTGGAAAGGGGCCACAGTGGCAGGTAGAAGGCACTGGCTGGGCCCTTGGGTCGGTTGTGGCTGCTGTAGAGAACTCACAGATTCAGAAGACACAGAGAACCAGGGCTCAGGATCGAATTCCCCAGACTGAATCTGAATGCTTCAGTTTAGGAACTGGCTTGGCTGTCTTTTATACCCACTGCACTTGTGCCTGAGGGGATGTGAGCATGAAGAAGTCAAGAGTGCTCGGCTACGGATTAATACACTTGTTCAGGCTTATTCCTCTAACTAGCCTGCATCCGAGCATTTTTACTTTTCACCATAAACCTGGCATGGCATGCTGTTCAGTTGACATTTGCTGGGAGGCCAGAGAAAAATGTCTGAATTAGAAGAAGAATCTGAATTAGAGATGGGCCTACAGAGGTTCCCGTGGGACTGTTCTGCTCGGCAGATATGAACCCCAGCTTTCCATCCTTATGAAAAGGCCATTTTATCATTTTGGCCTATTTTTGAGATCACCATAATTATAGTCAGTTTATTAATTTCCTTTGGCGTAGGGCTGGTTGCTTTGATTTCAAATGTCTCCAAGACCGGATCTTGGAATTGGAGTGTACAACGGAGGCCACTTGTTCTAAAGGTCTGTGGGAAGGTGTTCCCTTGAGTCCTTGCCACCCTCCTGGTGTCTGTGTGTGCTTGAAGGTTATTGTCTGGGCTGCTGCTTGGCATGACAAGTATTATCTGCTGCTCTGACATTTGTCATGAGTCAGGTCCAGGGCTGCACACAGCTCCTCCCATCCCTGTAAAGGGCCATAAAAGGACCCTGATGTCTGCACACTCTATTTCTCGTATGCAATCTGGACAAATTTGCCTATAGGTTTGAGAGGGCAGACCCACCACAAAATGAAGCAAACATGGTTCTGAGGGGGGAAAGCAATGCATGTTCCATTCTCACAAATAATAATTCAAGAGCTGCTCAGAACCTCAGGTTGGGGAGGGAGAATAAACACAGAGTACAAGAAAAGTAGCAGTGTGCACCATATACATAGCAGAAAGCTTTGGGACTATCTCCACCCTGAAGTTTATATATTTTTAAAGGTCTAGTTGTATTTTAATATTGAGCTATAAATAAGAAATCTGGCTTAGGCACAGGAATACCGCTTTTTAAAATTTTAGCATCTAAGAATAGTGTGGTGCTAGAGCTGGTCTTATTTTACACACTTATCAGTGACTCGGCTAGAGAGACTGCACATGTTTGCAGGTTACTCTGTAGTTGTCAAGAACAAAACCACACAGCTCTCCAATCCAGTCTGCAGGCGGGGAGTTCACCTTAAGGAAGTTTGCGCAGAAGCACCTGAGGTGTTTCATTTGCTCTCAAGAGTTTTGCATGGAGATGGCTGTTGTAGCTACAGTGATGTCCCTGAGCCAGTGCGTCCCAGAATCCAAAATGTCCTCCAGCATTGCTTAGGAATAAAGAAAAGGACCTCTAAATCTCTCAGTGTGTGAGCAAGCGTGTGCCACACCTGGCATAACACCGCTCACAGGTCTCGGGGCCAGCTGGGGATCAGCTGATCCAGCCTGGCCTTGGCTGAACTGACTGACAGCTCTGCATCTGCATGTCTCATTGTGGAACAGTAGCAGAGCTGGGGTGAGGGAGGATGCTTTAGTTGCATGTGGCAGATGAGGAATCAGTCACCAAGGTCAAAGCTTGGAGGAAAGACTGTCAAGTTTTGTGAAGACACACAGGGAATGGCTGACTCGGGATTTGCCAGCGGTTACCTGGGTTTGGGATCCATTCCTGCCTTTAGCAGATGTTTTCTGGGGAACTGTGCTGTAGCAAGCATGGCTCTGGGCCTAGAAATAGAAGAACAAGGCTAAGAGTCTCTCCCACTGGGACCTGATGGTAGCACATGACCTGGTCTTCTTACCTCCATTCAGAACAACTCTTACAGGCCACCCAAGCTCAGATCTTACTCTGGTACCCGAAGAAGTACATATACAACCTTCCTGTTGGTCTGCTTCTCCCTGTGTTCAGCCCTGCCTTCCTTGTTGCCTTATGGACCATCTCAAGGGAATGTTCTGTCTCCCCTCCCATCCTTCTAGATATAGCTCTGTCTCAGAAAAGGTTTCCAGGGCAACCAGTTCACTAAGACTGCAAGTAGAAATGCCTCTCTGGGGTCCTGATGCTCAGGCCAAATCTTGATGGCATCCTGAGAGAGTTCACCTATGCACAGAAGGAAGAACAGCTGAGAGATCCCAAGGAGATGGGTCCTCCAGGGCATAGGGAGGGTCCAGAGGAGGTGGAATGGGGCAGCTCCAGACAGGGTACCAAGGGCAGGTTAAAAAGAACTGCAGGAGGCTTGAGGTCTCTTCAGAAGCTGGTGGGAAGCCACCAGTGGGGTTTGACTAGAGACATGACATCTTTGAGCTGTTTCAAAGAAATGTCTTGACTATGGGAAAGCCAACTGTATTTCTCGTAGGCTGAGGAATGGCCTCCAAGAGGCATATTCTAATCTGCAAATGTCACTCTACATGGGAAAAGGGGACTTTACAGATATGGACACAGGGGGATTGTGAGATGGAGAGAGTCTATATATGGTAAGAGATTATCTCTGGTAAGAGAGATCTTACCCAGATAGGCCTAGAATAGTCACAGGCTCCTTCCAGGAGGTCAGATTTAGGGATGGGATGATAGAAGCAGGGGTTGGAGTGAGGTGGTTAAAAGCCCAGGTGTGTGGGCAGCTTCTAGAATCTGGAATAGACTTGGGATCAATTTGTCCTTGGAGATTCCAGAAGGAAGCGACTCTGGTAAGCCCCTTTGGCTACCCTCATGAGACTCATTTTGTTTTTCTGACCTTCAGAACTGTAAGAGAATACGTTTGTATTGTTCTGTGTTGGTTTGAATTTGCAGTCATTTGTTGCGGCACAGACAGGACATTTAAACATAGAGTCACAGTTAAGGTGCTTGATAAGATTGGGAGGGCACAATGGTGGCGTTTGGGATCATGTGGCAGTATAGCTTAACTCATTATGAGATGTAGAGAAGAGGTGGATGTGACTGAAATTCTAGGCAGGGCTGGGTTCAGAATGCACCCCTACACCTTCCTAGCAAGTTCAGCAGATGCTCACAGGCTCCTTCCTGGTATGGTGATTGTACTTGTCTCATGAGCTTGTTGGGAAGCTTCAGTCAGCTCAATGAATGACTTAACACCAGACTTGAGACATTGTGTCTTGATCTGTCTGCTTGACCCCTCTTCTGAGAACCAGGGGTGGGGAATGTTCCCAGACCCCTTCCTTCCAGTTCTCCATAGTACCTTCTGATTCCCAGGTAAAAGAAGGCTCTTAACTTCTAGAATTGAGCAGCCCATAAAGTGGCACAGGTCATCGTATGTGCCATTTACTTGTGCTCTCGCTGATTGGGTTGCGGAGAGCACTTAGATGCAAGGAGAGCATTCTTGAACTGATTTGAGAGAAACTCGCATGCAAGATGGCATAGACCTGAGTTGTCCTGTCACAGGGCTGAGAGGCTGGGCACTCATATGCCAGCTCTCACCTCTAATGGCTAAAGATGACTAGTGGGCCTTGCTGCTGCCAGCAGGGAATAGCCTTCAGCAGAAAGAAGTTAGAAGCCACTGGCACATGTGGAAACTGCCTGGAGGTGGCCTCTGAGACAGGAGAGTGGCTGTGGTTGGGACAATTCTGGTATCTGTGCTTAGACAGAAACACCTGAGGTATGTTGTGGGAGCAGACACCCTCTGAGATGCTGAAGGGAAGTCAGCCAGCCACACAGAGATGTATAGTCAGAGCAGCTAGAATGCTCCACCCAGCATGGTGACACCCAGGTTCTTGGGTTCAAACCAGTCTCATCCTGTCCCCAGAGTAAGTCACTGAAACCCTTCTGGGAGGATGCCTTGAACAGGTGACCACCATCATGGTATGACCTTTAGAGAATAGAGGATGAGGGGTCTGCTGTGATGGCCTTGTATTTCTAGTATCAACAGAAGACCAACTAGCTCTCAGTAGCTTGGAAGGAACCTGCAAAGCATTGCTCTTAGTGTGTGTGGTAGGCAGCCTCCAATGTGGCTCCAGTGATTGTCACCTCCTGAAGCTCATGGCTGGTGCCACTCTTCCTCGAGGATGCAGAGACTGCTACTGGAGTGCCTTAGCACTGGGGAAAGTCCCTTCTGTGACAGGGTCACAAAAGCTCTTGATTTCCTCCTCCATTGCTGGCTTTGATGAACAAATCACCATTGTTGGGGAGGCCCACATGGCCAGGAACTCAGAGACACCTCCTGCTAACACCTAACTAGGAACTGAGGATTTTGTTTTTGCAACCCCAAAAGTCTGGATCTGCCAACTGTCATATCAAGACCTGTCACGTGGACCCCAGTCTAGGCCAAATGACAATCCCTTGATTGAAGCCACTTGAGGGACTTTGCAACACAGTATAGGCTAAGATATCTACCTCCACTCCCACCCCACCCCCCACCACACATATACACACACACACAGACATGGAGGAACCAGTATGTGCTGTTTTAAGTCTCTTAGTTTGTAATAATTTTACAGAGACAGATAACTAATATATACGTGAAAACAGATCTGGAGGCTATCCATAGAATCCTTGTTCAAAACCATGCAATTGTGTAAGACATCCCTTAGCAATGTCCTTCATCTCAAGACAGCAGAGGCTAACCCAGGCACAGTGTTGACCTGAGTTCTACACTGTAGGCACCTCCCCAGGGTCAAGGGGCTATGCATCAACACCCATCTCCTACACTCAGTGCTCTGGAAGGGTCTCCAGGCAGACAGTGGCATTGACTCATCAGAACTCAAGCCCTCATTCAGAGGATCTTGGCTAGCAGTAACTCATTAATGAGCACCGCCTTCCATAACACCTCCTACTAACGGGCTCAGTTCCATCCTGAAATTCCTTTCATGGGAAACTTGGGATAGGAAAAGACATTTGTAGTTCATTATCAATCTAAAAGAGTGTCTGAGCTCTGAAGTCCCCACTTAAATTCCAGTGACCTCTTAGGTTCTGCCATCCCTAGAGAATCCTATACCTTCCTGGGTTCTGACTTCTCATGTGTGAGTCCATGGGCGGCACCAGGGAGTTACAAAGGCCTGGATTAAAATGCCACCATTGACGAAGTACGTGGCCCTGAGTAAGTAATTGAAACACTCTCTGAATTTCAATGTCCACATCTGGGAGAAATGAGAAGCAAGAGCACACTTAAACAATATCATAAAAAGTCAGTGTCTGGTACTTAGTTCATACTCACTGGCTCTTCCCAATTTATCCACACATTAGAGGTATTTATGCAGAAAAGTTTGTGTGACAAATACAAGTTTGGGGTACTTAGATAGAAAATGTCTCCTGTCATCTGCCTGACAATAAGGGATAATGTTTGGCTCCCCAAAGATGAGATTGATCAGCGTTATTTGAACTACTTATAATAAAATGTGACAGGCAGACTTTGGTATTTTACCACCCGAATTTTCTTTTATGGACTGCTCACCATCGTTGCAGAGTTCAGCACTTTTTTTTCCATGTCGATGTGTTAGGCAATATTCATATTCTTCTTGGGCAATCGCCTTTGCAGCTGAATCAATGGCCTGCAGGCATGAGAAGGAGGCGGTTTTATCTCAACTTTATTTATTCTATGATTATACTGAGACTATTAAATGGCATCTCCCCTTCTCCCCACCCCCTCCTTGGCCCATTCTCCACCATCTTCCAAAACCTCTAGCACACTCAGCTCTTTTGTGAATTCTCCCACTGCCGTGCCTCCCGCTACCCAAATATTTCTCTCTGCTGGCGGCATCCCAAGTTTGAATAAAGGCCTGCTGGATGAGGGAGCCACTATTCTGAGTCACCCAGTCACTCATTCAAGAAATATTCATTGGGGGTTTATTTACAGCAAGCTGATCCTGGAGGATACCAGAGAGAGGAGTCGGGGGGAGGATATCGCTATTCCTGTATATAAAGGGGATATAGCTGGGGTATGTTCCCGAAGGGGGACATTTCTGCAGAGGAGCTGCCTGAGTATTCAGGAGCATCACTGATGAAACTGAATAGTCAAGAGGGAAGGTTCTCTGATGGCGTGGCCTTCCACTCAAGGTGGGAAGGAAAAGCACACGAAAGTGCAGGAGAGGGCATCAGGGAAGGGTTACATTTATCAAGGTAGAAGTGCAAGGTCCTGAAGACTAGAGGAGGGGAATAGATCAATCGGAACGCTCCTGGACCTGAAGCCTGCTAGGCAGAGCCCACACACCTGTTATCTTCATAGATTTAACTGTGTGCTCCAGCCCTAGGTCTGAGGGAGTGGAGAGATCTGCACAAGGCAAATGGGGAGAGAGCATTGTCAGGAATGGACTTTGGCATCACAGTGGGCTCTCTGGTTGGAGGAGCAGGAAAGGATTGGAAGGAAGCAGTGTGGAAGCAGGGCTGCCATATTCAGGTTGGATGGGATCTAATCTGGAACCAATATGGCTACAGAAGAACAGTGAGGTAGTGAGTGTTGAGAATCAGCTAGCATGGAAAGGAAACCCACGAAGTACGATGGTAGATTGAGCATGGAGGGTGCAAGAAGAATGCGCATATAGGGTGATGTCTCCATTGGCAGTTCCCTGCATGGCATGGCTGCCTCTGACTGCCATTCAGCTGTTAGAAAGCACTAGAAGAAGCCCAGATGAGGGGAGACAGGCTGGGTCCCACTTGGAGTAGCTTAGATTCTAAGAGTGATTGGACTTGAGATGGCCAAAGCTTGTGTGGTAGCAACATGCTGAAAAAGCCTATGGTTATTAGCTGGTCTTGCTAGGTTTTCCCAGAGCCACCTCTACCCCACCTCAGTCATAAGGCAGCATGTCTCCAGCAGTCTGTGCTATCCAGGCTGCACTGTCTTTGTCTCACTAAAGGTGATCCCAGGAGCAAGGGCAGACATCTGTGAGCTCATCACTTTCCCTTCTTACACCTGGAGGAGCCAGGTTATACATTCCCATTTTTTTCTGCCACAAAAATTCTACCCCTTTTCAAGTGTGCTTGTACCCCCCACTTCCCATTCCTTGTATTAATACCTTAAACCCCCAATGTTTTAGAAAGTGATTGTGTACTGTTTCAGAAGCCACTGGACCAAGGAATGCAGATAAACATGCTTTGCTTCACCAGACAGCTGAGGTTGAATGGTAGTGACCACCTGGTGTGCTGGGTAGAAGGGGGAATCTAAAAGCATTGCTGGGCCCAGCAGGAAGGCGTTCTGGGATTAATTAGTAATGTCTGTCATGGGTTCAGGAAGGGAAAATGGGGTCAGATGAGCCAAGTCAGTTTTATTCCTCCCAGACTCTTTCCCCACTGTAAGAACAAACTCTTAAAAATCCACATACATTGACAGAATCTCAAATCATCCCTGCACACCATTCTTCAGATATTTCTGAGTTCCTCGGAGAAGATATTTGAATGCAAGCACTAATCGGTCTGTTGTTAGCTCTTGGTCTCCCACTCAGCACTTGGTTGCCCAGAAGGGTCTGATAAATTATTTCCACACCACATCTCACCACTACCTCCTCCTTCTACCCCATCTCTACAGCACGGTGGGGTTAGAATGTGGCCTCTGTTCTGAGCAGGGGGACCTTTTGTTCCTTTCTTAAGTTGTGTGCTGCTGCTAAGAGCTGAGGAGAGGAACACCTGAGAGCCTCAGCAGGCTGCAGACCCTTTGCCTAGGCCCACCTGTGCTTCACAGCACTGTGCTTGGGAACAGGAGGCTGCCTTGGTGACTTTTTGACAAAGCCCAGCTGAAATTTTGCAGGTAGCATATTCTTCAGAATATTGATTGGCCCTCTGTGAGTTGGAACCGCAAGAGGTCTGAAAGGGAAGGAGGGGTGTGAGGATGTACGGGAGGCACAGTCTGGTACAGTTGAGCTCAGTGACTCTGGGATTTATAAGAGTACATTTAATTTTTAACAGATTATATACACGATACTGAGTGACATTAAACATAGAGTTAAATCAGCCATAACCCATTTAAAGCAGCCTTGCAGATAAAGGTCTCAAATATACTAGCCTACTGAATGTATCCCTTATCTACACACATCTGTCAATGACTTTTCACAACACTAAGCCTTTCTAATGCGTCCCAGGCAATGGTTTTCTTTCCCCCAAGCATGAAATGCAGGTGACACCTACTGTCTGTGAACTGGATGAGGGAAAGCCCTTAGATTTGGGATGGGTAGATGTTTTATGAACATGGACTTTTCCTGGACTCTGATAAAAATCTTTGCCCAGCACCCTGATTGGAAAAGAGAGGCTAGGAACACCCACAGACATGCTTTGTTCAATCTAGGGCATGACATTCGAGACTGACTCCATTTCATGTCATAGAACTTTGTAAACGTTTGTTACACAGCAGGGTTACTTTTTCATATCTCTGATACAATGAGGCAAAAACACAAACTATGCCAGTTAAACAGAAAGAAAATGTTGATTATACCCAAAAAAGAACAAGGCCATGGACGTTTTGCAAGCATTGGGATTTTAATCATCACAAAATCTTTGACGTGATAACACAGATATCACTGCTAACATCCTGCCAACTTATGCACCTTTGGTTTGATGGACACAAGATGTCAGGTGGGAGGAATTGATCAGAGAACTTCCATAGCTCACATGGCCGGAGAAAAGTCTGAGTGCCCAGGACTGCAGAATCTATAGGTCACTCTATTCCATTCACATCCCAAGACCTCTTCGTTCTTGAGTCAATTAGGCCAACCACAGCTGATTTTAACTTGGTGCTATGTGTAGTAATTATCTACTGCCTCAAAATGTAGCAACTTACAAAACAAATGTTTGCTGTCTGAGGAATGGTATGATGAAGGATTCCTAGTTTGGAGTCTTTCGTGATATTGTCGTCTAGTCTAACATGTTGGTCAAGGAAGGAGTCAGCTGCAGGCCCCATTGGGATTGAGGAGCTACTGCTAAGATGGTACCTTCTGTGGCTCAGTTCCTTGCCAAAGTGTGCCTTTCTGCAGTACTCCAGGGGCACCTACAGGACATGGTAAATTATCTTCACCAAAGCATCCCACAGTGGAAGGCAAAGGAGGAACTAGCATGCCACATAGGTCCTAATCTCGGATATTTCACAGTTATTTCCTCACACTCCAGATGTAGGAAGCTGGTCACTAGGGGCAGCACCACACATAAGGGGGAAAGAATTATTCAAGTCCATGCATTGAAGGAAAGAGTGTCGTTAAACTTGTTGATGTCTTTTAAACCACCATAAGTGTCCATGTCACCTCCTTTTCAGTCAGAGAGTTGTACAAAGGCTTTATCAGAGTCTCAGAAGGGTCTGTCATCAAAGAAGAATTGTATGTTTGTGTTCCCATTAAGAGATAGTCTGAGCAAAGTTCACATGTCCCCAGGGGCTGCAGATGTCTGTGTACAGAAAGACAAGGCTTGCCACACCCACTCCAGGTTATCCTTATCATCTCCTCAACTTGAAAGGGGCTATTTGTGTATGCACTCATATTTGTGTATGTGTTTGAATTTCATCATTCATTCTAAACATACCCAAATGGTTTAAATATAAGAAATCTGTGTTTCATTACTAAGAATACATTATAATAAGGTTATGGAAACATATGGTCTGCCATACTGAATAAGACTGAAAGACTGCTCCATAGATGGGCCCCTGAGGACTGGGTTGTATGCTTGGCACACAGGAACTATAAAGGATTATTTGATGGGTGGGTGGATGTCTGTGGGTGGGTGTATGTATGTGTGTATGTACATATACATGCATGGCTGTATGTATGGGCGGATTAGTGGGTAGATGGAGACTGTAGAGTTCAGCTTGAACAAGCAGGTTCCAATGGCTGTAGTCAGCAGAGTAATACCATGCCCAAAACAGGAAAGACTGGAGCATAGCTAAGAACTGTAATTTGAAGGCAGTACTGTCTCTGTCTTTGTGGTATACTGTATCAAGTGGAAAGAGTCCAGGGATCCAGTATCTATTTGCTGTTTGCATCTAAAAACAACACTGAGAGCTGTGGCTTGCTTCTAGTCAAGACTGAGTAGACAGTTGTATCTTCCTTGAAGATTTTGGTCTGAGGTGAGGGAAAGGAAATACATAGATTTGGGTTAGCATAGAACATGTGACCTTCTTGATCATGGGTGAGGCCAGCTGTCAGCTAGGTGGCTTGATCTTGGTTGATCTTCCTCACCCTTCTTAGAGTCAAATGACAGTTTCTGGTCTATTCTGGTCTTGGCTGTGGTTACAGGAAGGCAGGTTGTACTCCACCCCTCTCCTATTGGAGAGGTCCTCCTGGGCATGGGCATGTTCTCAGAGCCAGTGCAGAGGCACAAGAGGGCCAAGCCCAGGCCTGTAGGTGCTTTCAAGGCTCCTTGCAAGTTCCTGCCACTGAGCATCTGTTAGGGGGACACTAAACATGCACAGTGGACATGAGGAACTGAGAAGCAGTTGCAATTCCCGTAGGAAGCAAAGGACTCTTTTTTTTTTTTTTGAGTTAAGATGGGTCCACAAACTTTCTTTCTGAAAAGAGACCAATAATAAATACTTTAGGCTTTGAAGACCCCATACCTAGCCTAGCCCACATTCTCCTTTTGTGTCTCCTTCTTTCTACCCTTTGTATTATAAATCCCTCCCTCTTTAACAATCCTTTATAAACAGTCTTTGTTTGCAGGTTGTACAAAACTTGAATGGCTCTGAGTCATAGGTTGTAAACAGATGGTTTGAAAGGAAAAATTATTTGTACTCCCAGCAATGTCCTGTGTCCTGTTGACAAAAGACACCTGCCACTTGCCATTTATTTTGATCTGCTCCACAGTCTGGTTGTTGAAGGCAGAGGTAAGTGACGGCCGTTATTTCATACTGAGAGAGGTGAAGTGTTTGGCTGAAACTGGACCCAGCCTGGAAGGCCATAAATGCTCACCCATGGTGTTCTTGCCAGTTTGCCTTCCTTGCCTCTGGGGCTGAGCTTCTCTGAGGAAGCAGAGTGAGGAGAATACATGCTCCACACTTGGTGAGGATCACATTATGCTAATTGTGGCCCAGACTAGGTTGATTGGAAGCTGATTTCAAGGACATCTAAAGTGAGGAACATCCCTAAGGCCCATCCCAGGTTCCACTGCATCAGCATGGCTGCCCTAAATGTGGGTCTTTCTCTCAGTCTTCTCATCAACCTTCTCCACAAAGACCTCCAGACACAGTGTTTACTGTAAGTCTACATGGTGACCACCACACTGTTATCTCTAAACTGAAACATTACCAGGATGCACATGGCTCACACCCTTAGGCTAAAATCCACGAGCACAGTTTGTGCCCTTGTCCTTCTCCAGGAGCCAGACAATGCCACTGAGCAACTGAGATGGAATGTTAAGACAGTCACCTGTCTGTGTCAAATGTCACTTAGCTGTCTAGAGGAGAACATCTAATCTCATGTGGTTCATATTTGCATAGGTTCACAAGGATGATACTAACAGGAAGTCCTCTGGAAAAGAGCTTTATATAAAATGACTCAGCCCATTACTCGACCCAACCACGTGCCTATTCTTAAGGAGAGTTTTGTTGATCTATTCTCAAGCCAAGACCAGCTTGTTTAGCAGTTGGCTTACTCTAGAAGTTTGTCTCATGGCAGTATTTTCTAGAGTGACATGCAGAGTAACTTAAGCACATTAGTTATGGGTAGTAACATGGGCATGTGTGTGCTGAGGGGCATTATGAGTTCAAAGGCACAGATGACTAAATAAACCTCTGGTATTGTTCTGTCCACTTTGTTCTTTTGAGATGGGATCTCTCACTGGCCTGCAATTCACCGAACAGGCTATGCTGGCTGGGCAGTGGGCCCCAGGGATTCACCTGGCTCGGCTTCCTCAGTACCAAGATTACAGCATGACACTACAGCTGGATTTTCGTTGGGTGGGTTCTAGGACTCAAACTCAGGGCTTCACGCATGCCCAGGAAGCGCTTCACTGATCAAGCCATCTTCCCAGCCCCTGTTGGAGCACGCCACACTTTCTGAATCATTGTGACCTGGAGCTTCTGTTCACAGAGCAAGCCATGAAATAACACGCTGAAATATAAGCCGAGAATCAGTCCACGCATGGAATGCCACTCATATTCTATGCCAGAGAATTCTGACTCCCCTTTCCCTGGGGATGAGTCACAGTGTGTGTGTGTGTGTGTGTGTGTGTGTGTGTGTGTGTCCATTACGTCCATTTCTGGGGACTCATGGTACAGAATGTGGTTCAAATCTAACCGTCTGGAAGCCTCAGCGACTGTGAGTCCTTTCCTAGGTCTCTGGAAGCAGTAGAGAAGAGTCATCAGAACCTCATGGTTCTTCGTCTTGCTTTGAGCCTCTCCTCCTCCTCACTGTCAAGATTTCATTTAGGGCCACTGCTACAGGATTTCACTGTCTTCTGATGTGACTTCCCAATGTCCCAGTCCTCCCACCCCCATATATGGTGACAGAATGATTACAATTTGGGACACTATTCTAGTCTCTTAAGATGACCAAATCAGGCAATGCGCATTTTTCTCCTGGTGACCCATCTTTTAGCCTCTTGGAGGTTTCAAGGTCCCCCTCACTGCAAATTCTGCCTTTCCCTAGTCCTGGTCATCTCCAGCCTGCAGTTTCCTGGGCAGCCCCAGCCCCATGTGGCCCAAAGGAATCTCATCACCTCTGAGTCAGGGCCTCTTCCTGTTTTTTCTCTCTCCCAGCTAATGACATTATCAGCCTCACCAGCCTTCAGAGTTAGAAAGTTTGAGTACATTTTTATTTCTTCCTTTTCCTTGATAACCCATGAGCTGATAAATCCTACTGACCCTGCCTCTGAAGTCCATCTCACATCCCCAGCTCTCTTTCATTCTATGTCAACATAGCCCTAGTTCATAGGTCTTTTTGTTGTTCTGGTGGTGGTGGTGGTGGTGGTGGTGGTGGTGGTGGTGGTGGTGGTGGTGGTGATGGTGATGGTGGTGGTGGTGGTGGTGGTGTGTGTACAGAGATCAGAGGACACCCTCAGGATACTGTCCACTATTTGTTGTTGCTTGTTTTTGTTTTTGTTTTTGAGACAGGATCTCTCATTGACTGGAGCTTCTAGTTCAGGTAGACTAGTTGGCCAGCATCCCCAGAGATCTGCCCATCTCTATCCCCTCCTTCACTGAGATTATAAGCACCATTCCACCATACCCTGCTGTCCTGGGTACTGACCTCAGGTCCTCACACTTGTACAACAAGCCCTCTACTGCCTGAGTATCTTCCCAGCTCCTAGATCCTGTTTTTTGTGGATGAAACATATGGTCCCTTTACCCAGACTTCTTTCCTCATCTTGTAGCTACTTCTGCTGTGGCCTTGACTCCTACAACTATTTCTACGAAATGAGAAACTCTCATTTCTTTTGGGCCCTGGACATGCTGGATGAGCACTTTCTGGGCCGCATCCTTAGCTGAGACCTTTGGCGTTTCTGGTCACTGGGTCTGTTTCTAAGTTTTCCTTCTTTGTGGATTTCTCCAGTATTTTACATTGTTTAAACTTTTAGTAGTGTTTTACTTTCATGCTTGTTACAACTCAGGGTGAGAAAGGGGCCCTTATTCAACTTACAGTTCCAGGTCACATAGCAGAGACACAGTGTCAGGAATTCAAAAATGTTTGAGACACCTTACCTAGAGAGAGAAATAAATACGTGCAAATCCCATTGCCTGCTTTTTCATGTTTTATACAGTTTATGACCCCCTGCCTAGGGAGTGGTGCTGCCCTCAGTGGGCTGGGTGTTCTTACATCAATTAACAATACAATCCTCCACAGTCTTGTCCATAGGCCAACTCAGTGTAAACAATCTCTCATTGAAACTATATTCCCACACGATTATAAGTTGTGTCAAGTCGATGATTAAAATGAACCATCACAAAAAAGTATAGAAATCTTCCACAAATTAGCTCAGAGAAAATAAAGGTGGTTAGTGGACAACTTGGAGTTGACCTTGAGTTCTCAGTGAGGGAGTGTCATATTTGAGTCCCGTCTTGGGTGAGCCTGGAGTCTTAATGGCTCTCTTCTGAAGTCGTATCGCTGCTCCGTGTGGTAATGATGTGGTTCTGCCTTCAGCATTATCCAGCAGGGAGGGAGTTCTTGCTTCCCAGCATGCTTAAGGCCTCGCTCAGAGAGGAATCTGGTTTAGCTTTCACTAGTTCACGTCCATGTTTGGCTAATTTCTCTGGATGAGAGGACAGGATGCTCAGGCTGTACAAACCCTACTCGAATGCCCTTTTCTCAAGTCAGACAAATGGGGTTGTCGTCTCTCCCTGGCAGCGAGCGTACAGTTCCCAAGCACGTTAAACCTTTGTTGAGAACAAGGGAATGGCTGCTGAGAGAGCAGATGATGCAGACGCAGCCCGTTGAAAGGGTTCCGTCTTCCTCCCTTGCTTTCCTTCTCCGCAGGTCTTCTGTCTCGGAAGCTGGGAACATGGTTCTCCACTTTCTTCAGACAACTGACTCCACCCCACACACCCCATGGGTGGTTGCCCTCACCACTGGCCCACACCCATCTCTGGCCCACAGCATCCCAGAGACTATCAGACAGTTGCTTCCTACGCTAGCCCACTCCATGGAGAGGCTGCTTTGCTCAGTGCCTCATCTCCAGCCCCTTTCTGGTGTGGTTCTTGCCAGGAAATGTTCACGTTTTCTTCGTGTTGCTGTGGTAAAATACCCTGACAAGGGCAACAGAAAGTGTTTGTTTGGCTACAATACCAGATTACAATCCATCATTGTGGAGAAGTCGAGGCAGGAATATGAAGCAGTCGGCTGCATCCACAGTCAAGAGCAGAGAGAATAACTGTATGCATGCTTTGCTCCGCTCACTTTCCCCCTGTACACAGCCCAGAACCTAAACATAGGGAATGGTGCCACCACAATGGGTGGGTCCTTCCACATCAGTTAGTTTCATCTAGTTAAGGTAATCCCCCACAGACGTGACTACAGTGCTTCCTGAGGTAGACGGTATCCCATTGAGAGATTCTCTAGTTGGTTCTAGGTTTTGTCAAGATGACAATAAAAATTACCTGCCTTGAAGCTAGCCCTTTGTAACCCACGGTGCATAGAAGTCCCTTGCTGAGAGCCTGACTCAGGATCTAGATGAGTCCAACACTGATGGCTTCAGAAATTCCAGAAGCTTCCACATGACTTTCCATTTGGCTCCATTTTTATCTGTTTCTAGTTTCTCTTCCAAAGCATTCCCGGTTTCTCTTCTCATCTCATCCACAGCCCCTCCTCTGCAACAGTTCCAAATAAAAAACCCATCACACAGCCGGAGCTGAAAGAGCCCAGAGAAAGGCAGCCCATGCGGCTCAAGTCTTTCTAAACTCAGAAACTAAAATTGTGAGTAACAGACAAATAAGAAAGTGGGCTGGGGGCTGGGGGCTGGGGACTGGGGGCTGGGAGCTGGGGGCTTGCAACCCAGATTGCAAGCAATCCTCAGGCCACCGTAGGCTCTCTGAGCCTCCCAAGGCCTTGTCTCGATGCCCCTAGCATGGTCTGAATGCCTTGATTGGGTGTCAGTCTGAGTCTGACTTTGAATTATACATGTTACAGAATGAAACATTAGGTCTGCGTCCTCAGAGGCCATTCTGGCTCTTCTGTTTGTTAGCTTTCGCAAAACTTTGTTCAGTTTATCCAAGCCTGTTTTAACACCTTGCAGGAAGTGTGGGGAGGATGTCATTCATTCATTCACTCATTCATTCATTCAGTGCCTGTAAGTACTGAGGCTACAAAGACATCTATGGCCATTATTTACTCTCAAAGACTTCAAAAGCTAAGGGAGATAGGCAAGCAAACCAGGGGCTTAAATACCCTGGGTTCAGGCCTACCATCAGGTGGGGGTGGGGAAGACCTCAGAGGAAGTGACACGGGACCAGACACACTGCTCCCTTGTCCTGGTCTGGTTAAACCAAGAAGTTTTTCTACAGGAGGAAGCAGGCCTCGGCTGTCAAAAGAACCAGATCAGCCTGGCCCCTGAGAGTCTGTTTGCACTAAATTGACTGACTGCTTACAGTCTCAGTTTCCCAATCTGTGAAGTGGGTAGAACAATAGCCACCTTATGGAGTATGTGATATAAGGGGGAGGGTGTCTAAACTGTGCTCAGTGTCAGTGGTAACACACACATGACTCAATAATTGTTTGTCAAAAACTGCCCTCCCTGTGTGTGTATACACACGTGTGGGTGTGTGCACGCATGCACATGTACAGGTGTATATGGAGGCCAGGGATCAGCCTCACAAGCCTCAGGTGTTGCTTTTCCAGTGTTAGTGCCCTTGATTACTTTTTTCCACTTTGTGAGGCAAGGTATTGTGTTGGACTGGAACTCACAGTTCAGCTGACCGGCTGAAGCCCAGGGATCCACCTGTCTTCACCTCCCCAGCATCAAGACTATAAATCATTACCACCATGCCCCATTTTGTCATGCAGGGGCTCAGGAATTTAACTCAGCTCTCTGTGTTTGCAAGTGAGCCCTTCCCCAGCTGAGCCAGCCTGCCCGGCCTGGTTGTCAATTTTCACAATTAAACAAGCCGGGATGTCACAACACCTAACACGGATTCCACGTCTTGCTGCTTTGACTCAAGGAAGGCAGATGACAGCCCATTGCTGCTGGACAGGCAAATAAATGGTTTCCTGTGTCTATTCTTGTAGGCGCCACTGAGACCCACTATATACCTATGTCAAAGCCTGCAATTTATCAAAAATAAAGCAAGAGATAGTAGCAATCTCACTGGCCACAAAACCAGCAGGATCCAGGCAAATAGGTTGCTTCTGGGGCCGTTATTTCATGATGAGCTGTCAGCTCAGTATCACAAAGGAAGGAGCAGGCAAGGCCACCCTTCACCAGGTCCCACTGAGCAGCTACACTGTCTGCTGTGTTTTTATTTCAGGTCCAGTTTCCTCCCACCTTCTCTCCAGCCAAGTCTCCAGACTTGTAACAATTAGAATTCAATATGCAAATACAATGTCTGATTAGTGGAACCACGCAGTCGCCTCCAGTGCTCCGCGTGCAAATGTGCAACGCCACACGGTTCCGGAAATTAGCACCGCTTCCTACCGTCCCCATCAGAATCTGTCCTCAACTACATTTTGATTGCAAGGGGCCAAGTAACTTCCAGCAGTAGGGATTTTGCTGGGCTGGGGTTCCCTAAACTCATTTTTAAATTTTATAAAGTGTTCCTTTCCTTTATTTTTTTTCTCGGGGGGTGGGGGGATGGGGGTGGGGGTGGGGGAGACAGGCTTTGCCCCACACAGGCCTGCGAATCCTGGCTCGGTAGGGATCACGTGGCTGCTTTTCCCCCAGGCGTGGCTACCTGGAAAACCATTCACTGGATTCTTCAGTGTTGGCCTTTGTAGAATTTGGCCGGAAGTGCAATCTCTATGTCAAGTTGACAGCCATGCTGTCCTCACCCCCTCCTCTCCTCCCTCCTCTTCCTCTTTACTTACTTCCTCCTTCCTTCTTCTCTTAGTCTCTCTCTCCTCTCTCTTTTCTCCCTTTCTGATTCTCTTTTTCTCCCTCTATCCCCCATATCACACTAAATTTACATCCAACTCTTACTCCACGTTAGGCCATACTGGGGGCTTCAGATGCGTTACATACAGGCGGGATGTAGTTGCCGTGGTGATGTGAAGCCTGCTGATTAATAACCAGATGGACTGGAGAGATGGCTCAGAGCACTTACTACTGTTGCAGATATGGCTCCCAACACCCGAATCAGGCAGCTCACAACTGCCTGTAACTTCATTTCAAAGGGATCTGATGACCTCTGGCCTCCTCAACCAGCTGCACACATGTGGTGCATATAAACACAATACACACACACACACACACACACACACACACACACTAAATAGATCTTAAAAAACAAACACAAAAAACAGTTAACAAGAAAGAAGTGGTTTCCAGTAAGCATTCTGAAGAAACAGAGACACATGACAGAGTCGTTTTGAAGTGAACTGTGTCTCTGGATTAAGGAAGAGCAAGCCCTATGTACCAGGTTGAGGAGGACACCCAAGCTGCCAACAGCTATCGAAATAAGGAACTGTAGGGGTGAATGGGGCCAGATCATGTGCCTTGTTGCTGGGAATTCATAATTCACTGCCATGTTTGGGAAGGCAGAGGATGTGTCTGCTTAACAATATTCTTGGTGAATTACGTACTTGGGCTGACCACATTTGAAAAAATAAAGCTGGGGACACTAGCATGAGTTTAAATCTTAGTGTTGGGGGGACAGAGACAAGGATCCCTGCAGACCACTGGCCAGCCACTGTGGCCTGCTCAGTGAGACCCAGATCAAAGGTTGCCAGTTGCTTACACACACACCCACACACCACACACCCTATACACACACACATCATACACACACACATACCATACACACACATACTATACACACATACACCATACATACACCCCCACACCCCCCACACCGCATACACACACACCCCTATACACACACCATACCCTATACACACACACACTATACACACATACACACACCATATATACATACCATATACACACATACTATACACACACACCATACACACACATACTACACACACACACACACACACACACACACACACCATTCTCATAAAATATTCAGAAAAATAGAAAAAATAGTTTGGAAATCAGCTCTTTTTTGAATCTTTTAATTTAAAATCACCCTCCCCAAGTTATAAAATTGTTTTTTCTCCCATTCTGCTGTGGCATGAATCTTAAATGGTCTTATTAATAAAAACGAACCTGAGGCCAGGTATTGGGGTGAATGCTGGAAGATCAGAGAAGCAGAACAAGCCACAGCAACCTCACCTCGCCAATTCCTCAGCTGATCCTGTTTCCTCAGACTGGAAGCCTCTGTGTCCTCATCCGAATGGGTCTCAGCTGAACTGCTGCTCAAAAGCCTGAAAACTTAACCAGGCTAGTTCCTGGTCCTCATGCCTTATATACCTTTCTGCTTTCTGCCATCACTTCCTGGGATTAAAGGCATGAGTCACCATGTCTGGCTATTTCCAGTGTGACCTTAAACTCATAGAGATCCATGCCTCCAGAAGGCTAGGATTAAAGGTATGAGTGCCACCATTTTCTAGCCTCTGTATCTAGTGGCTATTCTGTTCTCTGAACCCAGTTAAATTTATTAGGGTGCACAATATTTTGGGGAACACAGTATCACCACATTCTGCACTTAGCAAGTCCTCTATGGTCAGAAGGAAAAGGTTGCTCCCATTGGGCACTGTCATAGATGACTTGAAGAGGAGGCCCAAGGTGTGCCCATCCACTGTTCATTGGGAAAATGGCTTCTGTTACATTCTCTTGCTTTGCTTCCTAAGTATAGACTTGGAAGTTCAGCAATTTAGTTGAGTAGTTGGATTGGTTGTACCCTGTTTAACTAATTAACACCAATTCCATGCTTGAATTTTTCCCCATTAACTGAACAAAAGCCATTACTAATGATGCAAGCACAGAATGCCATCTGACTGACCTTGTTGGAGAGATTTAAAATGAGAAAAAAAATATAAACATGTGTAGGAATTAGAGAAGGGCAGACATAATATTCAGTGTACTTAATAACAAGTGCATAAGGGCACTGGCCAATCAGAGCGGACAACGGTATGCTGGCTGTTTGGAAGAAAAGGAAGAAGACGTATCATTCTAACACGAGGTAATAAGGCAGATGAACCCAGCACAGGGCTCATCCCAAGCGAGATCTTTCCTCTATTTTAAAGTAATGGAAAGAAGAATAGTCATTCCAGGAGTTGGGTCTGAGCAAGATAAGGACTGTGGTGCTGGTGGATTTGACGGGGAGTGGATTCAAGGAGAAGTCTGGGCATCTTAGCAGAACTAGCTCCAAAGTGGTTTGGTCATGGGCCAGTTTGTGTATATTTGCATGTAATTAGCATAAAGCTTCTCACTAAGGATCTGTGAGTTGCATATGTAACTCACCACCCAGCAACCTCTTGAAATAACATTTATATGATATTCAATGGTGTGTTTGGTTATAGAGAATAGAAACTTGCTGAAATTTATTCAAAGGAAAGGAGGATATATGTCAGGAATCTCAGCTGCAGCCTCAGGACCTCATACTCCACAGGACAGACTTATTTCTCTTCATTGATTTGGTCCCTAGGTTAGTGGTAGCTAGTGACTGACTCTGCCTTGTGTAACCATCCTGCTTTGCTCTGTCTGAATGGTGTGCAGATGTTCCCTTGGGCATGATCTTTGAATCATGGTAGTTGGCTTTCTTGTGTGTCTGCTTTTTGGTGCATGGCTGAGGACAAGTGGTTTATCTGCTGACAAAGGATGGTGTGAGTGCTGCATGCAATTTCCAGCTCCCAGATCATACATCCAAACTTGATCATGTAGCCACATGGCTGTCAGGGAGCTAGACAGTCTAGCTGGCTAGGCTGGCACTGTGAGCTGTCTTGCACTTTTCTGCTGTGAGTGAAGGGAAGAATCAGTATTTTAGTAGACCAGAAGAAGTCAGTGGAGGCGGGCTTAAGACCATCGCGAGAAGCCAGCTAGCTGAGTATTGGAGTGTGGGAGCTGCAAGTGTTCCGGAGGAGCTCTCTGTTCCCCGTCTCTTGTCTCCCACTCTTTTCCTCTCATACTGTCTCTTTTACCTGAAGAAGACTCTACTGTCTCTTACCCATCCTTTTCTGGTCACCTGCCTTGGACCTGACTTCAAATGCTCTCCTCCATGCTACTGTACTTGGACTGCCTAAATCTGAACAGTGTCTTGCTATGTCTCCTGGTTGCTATTACTTAGAGAAGATCTCAATTACCCTACCTTAGGTACTCAAGAACAACCTGCCATGCCACCTTGAGGGGAGGGACCCAATCTGCTTACAATGGCCCAATCACACGAGACTCAGTAGATGGACAACAGGTACATTTTCTGATACATCTTCCTCCTAAGCATGACCTAACTGACCTAAGCATGACACAGCACCACAGCTATCAGCATGGAATGTAGGTGCAGCATAGGCCATAGATATTAATATAAATATTAGCATAGGATATAAGTATTAGCATATAGATATTGGCATGGGCTATCCATATTAGATATATGGATGTAGATACGAGTATAACACAGATATTAACACAGGTAGCCCAGGAGACAGGATGCAGGTAGCTGGGCAGCATCAAGAGTTCTGCCAAGTGAATCTCCTGTGCATGGTGACTTGTTTCTTATTTGTGTCTACATTTGGTCACCATCACTCTGTGCTTGAGAGGCCGAGGAGGCCTGAGTGCTGACGTCATGGCTTACAGTTGCTTCCACCTCGGAGCTGAGAAGTGAGACAGCTGGAGGGCGAGACCTAGCATGAGTTGCCTTTGTCCTCACTCTTAGCCTCTTCACCAGAATGGATATCGAGGCAGTTACAGTGGATTCTAGTCTGATTCATCCTGTCTGTGAGCCATAGTGAGTGAATATATTCTTATCAGCTCTCATCTCCTGCTTACCACCCACACTGCCAGTAAAAGTAATACCCATCCATGAAAACTCTGGGCTGAACTCACTGTTTTCTCTAGTTTATAGTTTATTTCACAGGGATGATTTTTAAGCAAATCATTTAAACCAAATCCAGTCATGTGTTTTATTTAAAGTGACAGACTCATAGCAGTCTGTAGTTGACCATTCCAGCCCCTGGAACTTGAAGGCCTCAATTCGAATTCTGGCTCCTGATGTTGCTAAGTGTGTGCCTCTTAGCTGGTTCTTTCTGGTGTCCAGAGTTTCTGTTGCTTCATTCACAGACAGTATGGACGCTGGTAGTCACTTTGTGGATTGTGAGGGAGAGAGTGAGGTGATGCACCCCAAGCCTCTGGCCAGGAACTGGCACAATGCCCCTGTTAGAATAATGGGTATTGTCAGGATGTAGACAGTCAGGGAAGCTGAGGGAATTGGGGGCATGGCTCTCCAGATTAGGTGTGGCATTACAGAGTACCAAGTCCTTCTTCACCAAAGGATCCAGGTAAGACAGGACAACCTATGCAGGGCTGTCTCCACGTCGGCACTGCCTTCTGGTCTTGGTGAAAGTAGAATTAGAATAGGCTGAGAAAGATTGCCCTCATCTACTATCTACTCTTCATATATTTATATATTATGTTATATATAAATACTAAGTGTTTATATATATAGATTGCCCTCATCTACTATCTACTCTTCATATATTTATATATTATGTGATATATAAATACTAAGTGTTTATATACATATAAATTACATTTATATATTCACGTATGTGTATGTGGGCATATATATTTATTTGTATATAAAATTCATAATCAACCCATCTCATTCTAAGCATGGCTGAAAGAACAATCCGATTTAACATATCTTACCAGTTGTCATCTGCTTTTTTATGTGTTTTTTAAAGCTTTCAAAGGAAAACAGCTGGTGCACAAGCAGGGTGGAGGAAGAAATCCCTCACGCAGTCCCTTCCTTCCGGTCTGACAGTCTTACTTCTGCAGACCCTGCAGCAGAAAGTCCAGGCTGCTTGTCAGGAGCACTCATTGTTTCTAAACACCCTCCGGCCTTTTCCATTTCCTTTCCCAAGACTTCTCAGGGAGAATTACCCTTGAAGGGCCGGCCACACATGGATATTTTAGTGACAGTCCTCAGGGCACTGGGGTCATGGTGAAGATAGTACAGGGTACCCAAGAGTTCACTTCATCTCCCCAGCAAGGAGCCTGGTCATTTATTTGTACGCTGAGGATAGGATCACAGAAACTCAAATGACCCTGACAGCCATTACAACTTGGTCCACAGAGTTCTAGTACAGAGAAAGATGGGGAATTTGAGACCCCGAGGTAGGGAAAGTTGGAGAACAGATTGAGGAAACATCTGGGACGCGAGGCCTGGGAGAGGCTCCCAAGAAGGGTTTTTGCTTTTATCTGTTTTGGATATGAGAGTCCAGGAGCCAGAAAGGTGACTGAGTCAGCCAAGTGCTTGCTACAGAGGAAGCAGGGGGCACCTAATCCAATCTTCATCACTCACGGGAAAAGCGGGGCATGGTGATGGGCACCTGTAGTCCCAGCTCCGGGGAGGCTGAGACGAGTGGATCCTTGAGGCTCACTGGCCAGCCAGCCTAGCCTGCTTGGGAAATCTGAGGCCAGTGAGAGAGCGTGCCTCAAAACACAAGGTGAATCCTTGAGGAATGGCATACGTGCTTGTCCCCTGGCCTTCACATGTACACACACATATGTGTACCTGCAGGTGCATGACCACTCAAAGATTATGTTTTTAGAGGTCTAAAGGGAGAACTTTTCTGAATAGAACCAGATGATTTTTAAGAAGCATGGCCTGAGGTCCTAACATAGACCCACCTTGCCATTGCACAAAGGGTTAAAACCCAGAAGTGCCAACGGGCCTTCTTGGGTATGTTAGACTCACCCTGGCTGCGAGTGTGGCTCTTCCCACTTCCCACGACTCCTGCTCAAACATGGGACGCACGTCCTGGTGACAGTGGAGCGGCGAGGCTCTCATCCCACGGAGAAGCTGGGGGAATGGCTGAGCTGCACACAGCTAGAAGCAGAGGGGGCTAGATGTGAAGCCCGGCGGGTGTGACCGCTCAGGCCTTTGGCCTTTCAGTGTGTCACACTCGAAACTTCTCAGAGGTCTGTTACTATCTGGTTATGTCTTCTAGCCTGAGTATCTACTGTGTTAAAGATTTAGTAGCATAAAAGGCAGCCAGCCGCATCTCCTCTACCACACGATCTATTTCTACAGTGTGATGTCATTATCTACATGACCTTGATGAGGATAATAACCCTGCTTATAGGACAGTCAATCTTCATTATTTTTTACTAATTAGTTAAAGGCTAGTGTCATTTAGAGAGAGACTAAATTATAGAATGCATTTTAGTTTATTACTTTCGAACATACCTTAGAGCCCCCCCCCAATTATGTAAGGATGTTCCCTTCTGAGACTCACTTTGATGGCTTGTTATTAACATTAATATCACTTAATATGTAAATGAAAATAAATCTTAATATGAGCACCCGGCTTGTCCTCTCTGTTCTCATACATCCTGCCCAATAACCAATTGAGCAGTTTCATTATCTCTTACCAATTATCTCTCACCAGTTATCATTATCTCATTGGCCTGTTCCTTGCCCATGATATCTTCCCCATCTAGGAGCCTTTCTGATGCAGCTGCTGTTCAAATCCCCAGAGCTACCATTCACACCTCCGTTGGTTCCCCTCTCCCCTTCTCCACCATGTTCCTTGAGCTCCAGCTAAGAGGACAGACTTCCTGTTCCTTCGTCTCATGTTGGTTTGCATAGCCCCCTGATCCAGGTCCACCCACCTTCAGGGTATCTCTCTGGGGTTCACTTCACCATGTCAGTGTTCCCTTTATATTTCCCTGGGGTTTTGCCACCATGGCTTTCAGTCTCATGTGGGTCAGATGTTTGCTTGTTTTGTTTGTAAGATTATGAACTTTTTGAGGGTTCCCATTCTCACAGCCTTGAGCCTGTGAGACCTACTACTTGGATGCTTTGTAAATGTTTATCCAAGCGTGTGTGTGTGTGTGTGTGTGTGTGTGTGTGTGTGTGTGTGTGTGTG